>CAJUYG010001723.1:0-27017 GCA_910591675.1 Galerucella calmariensis | reverse complement strand
TTAGAATCGCTGAAAACTAAATACATATCCTTTTTTCTCCCGTCAAAATTGCAGAGGTCTGTCTTATTCGGTATTCATGAAAAGTGATTATTCATCTTATTGTTGTATTTATTGAAAGAATACAAAAATATTCCTAGATACACGGAAAAACATCAGCAATTTAAAAGTTCTCAAGTATTTTCAGTTATAGAAGGAAACTGGCAATTTAATTATTAATTTCATATCCTTTTCGGATTTGGCAGAATACGATCCTGAGATTTAAGATCAGCCATATGTTAAAATAGCAAATAAGACAAACGACATTCCCAAAGCCCGGATATACGTCACAAACGATGGCGCACACCAAGAAGGCTATTATATGAACTATAATACAGAAACCGCGCTTTTGACGTACCTTCACGAAAAATCTGCTCATGGTATAAATAGTCCATGCTGAAGTCCACCCTTTCCATAGAGAACAACATAGATATTTCAAGAATTTTTAAAAAGAAGAGATGAAAGATTACAAAAATTCAAATGTGTGTGACAGGGAAGTAGGCCAGTGCAATTAGTTTTTTTTACGAAAAAATTAGTAACAGCCAGGGACCCTTAAAAAAGTATACTTTGGGGTATAACTAACACTGGAAAAACAATTTAAACAAAGTTTGAGTGGAAATGTGTAAATCGGGATGTTTTTTAGGGATTGAAAACTTACTTTTGCATTTTTAAGGCAGAAAATGACTTTTTAGCGCAAAATGTTGTACAGAAAAGTTGTAGATAATAAAAAAATGAACAACTTTTGAATAAAAGATTTTTCAACATAACCTTAAATTCAAGGTGAAAATGGCAAAAAACCGTTTTTTTTCTTTTTTAATTTTTTTCTCTGGCAAAAAAAATGCAATTTGCATGAAACTTGGTGAAAGTATATCTTTTTTCATGCTACATAAGCACAATTTTTTTGCACAACCAAAAAAAATTATTTTCCGAAATATTTAAGATTTTTCGAAAAAAAAAGGTTAATTTTAAAAAAAATTGCTGCAGTCAAATTTTCGATTTTCGAATTCTGCACCCGCGCAATTTGTTCGTTGGAATGTCAACTTTAATATGGCTTGTCTATGTTGGGGTCGGATTTTGCATTAAACCCCTTAAAAATTGAAAAAACGAAAAAAAACGACTTTTTCATATGCGTATTTTTTAATATGTATTATACTATGTATTATTTTCAACTTTTTTTATTATAAACAAGTATTAAAGTTTCATGGCATATAAAATATTGAAAACTGAAACATGGAATTTCATCTGCAAACAAGCTGCCGAAGACGCCGATGCATTTATTATTAATACTGCAATTGAAGTAGCGAATCACACTACAAAAACTGTCATCATCGTAGGTCAAGATATTGATTTGCTTGTACTTTTGCATCAATTAAATGTTCAAAATGGAAGAATTTTTTTCCACAAACCAGGGTCAGGCAAACAAAAGGATGCGTTCTATTCGTCTGATTGTTTTGTACACAAAACTTACAAAAAAATAATTGCATTTATTCACGCTTTCACCGGCTGTGACTCTTCTTATGGGTTAGCTGGTAAAGGAAAAAAAACTCTGTTTATATTATTATGAAATAATAATAATTTATTACACTTAGCAAATGTTTTCTTTGATAAGGATGCAGATCAATAAATCATTGCAAAAAATGGTTGTCAGCTTATCGCTGATATTAAATTTATCAAAATAAAAAAAAATCAAATGTGTCGCTGAACGCATTACGTTTTGAATTGTATCAGAAAGCAACCAATAAATCTGGTTTCAAATTAGAAAAATTACCGCCAACTGAAGGGGCAGCTGCAGAGCATTCGTACAGAATTTATTACCAAATTCAAAGTTGGCTTGGCTTTTTAAATGAGCATAACAATGACAAAGCTAAGGTATGGGGCTGGAATGAACGTGCAGGTAGACTCGTACCTACATTTATATCGAACAATTTACAATTGATTCCGGATATATTACTCAAAACGATTAGCTGTACTTGTGAAACAGGTTGTTCGGCAAGATGTGGTTGCCGAAAGCACGGCATGAAATGTTCAAACTTGTGCATTAATTGCCACGATAACTGCACGAACAGAGACGAGATCGTATTTGAAGATGAAAATGATCAAGAGACTGTTGAAGAGCCACCACCTTCTCGTAATGAAAACGAAGGACTCGAAGTAGATCAAAATGATCCCGATTCAGATAATGAAAGTTGCATTGAAGAACATGAATCAGATTTATAATATATTTTGTAACATACATTTTTTTGTAAGGTGTAATATTTTTTATTTTTGTTAATTTGCAAATAAAAAAATACATTGTTGTATATTATTTATTCAAAATTTAAATTATTTTTATGAATTATACCTGTAAAAGAATTATTTGTTTACGTAAGTACTAAAAAAAATTGAGAATAATACATAGTATAATACATATTAAAAAATACGCATATGAAAAAGTCGTTTTTTTCCGTTTTTTCAATTTTTAAGGGGTTTAATGCAAAATCCGACCCCAACATAGATGAGCCATATTAAAGTTGACATTCCAACGAACAAATTGCGTGGGTGCAGAATTCAAAAATCGAAAATTTGACTGCAGCAATTTTATTTTGAAAATTAACCTTTTTTTTTCGAAAAATCTTAAAATATTTCGGAAAATAATTTTTTTTGGTTGTGCAAAAAAATTGTGCTTATGTAGCATAAAAAAAGATATACTTTCACCAAGTTTCATGCAAATTGCATTTTTTTTGCCAGAGAAAAAAATTAAAAAAGAAAAAAAAATGGTTTTTTTGCCATTTTCACCTTGTATTTGAGGTTATGTTGAAAAATCTTTTTTTCAAAAGTTGTTCATTTTTTTATTATCTACAAATTTTCTGTACAACATTTTGCGCTAAAAAGTCATTTTCTGTCTTAAAAATGCAAAAGTAAGTTTTCAACCCCTAAAAAACCGCCCCATTTACACATTTCCACTCAAACTTTGTTTAAATTATTTTTCTAGTATTAGTTATACCCCAAAGTATACTTTTTTAAGGGTCCCTGGCTGTTACTAATTTTTCCGATTTTAGCCAATTTTTTCCGTAATTGCACTGGCCTAAAGATCCGAATAAATTCCTGTTTGAAGCCTCCGGTAGGAAGGTATTTAATTTTGTGTAGATAGATGACGATAAGTGAAATTATTCCATAACTGCAATCCATCAATGTCAACAAGAAATTGTTTGATTCGAGATGCTCAATTATACTTTGTGGTAGCGGAGTTTGTAATACGTAATTGTTAATCGAAATAAAGTCTGGGATATCGAAATTTTTCCATTTGAAGAATGTTTAGCAACCAATTTATTGTATTTCAAGAACATTGTACAACTCATCGCTCCAGGTGTATTGACAGCAAATGAAAGGATTCACTTCAGAATATACGATGTATTCATGAAAAAACGTCCTGTATAAATAAGCATTCCAGGTAAAGGCAAACGATACTATACAAACGAATCAATGGCTATTACAGTAATTAGTATTGAGTTAATTTCCTGATTGCTATTAACGACTTAATTAAACAGTTACGCTTCCCAGTCAAAGCTCTCCTATATGCAAATGACCTACCCTACACTGAAAATAATACTGTGATATCGGAAACAAAATTATTTTCTGAAAAACGGTAGATGAATGAAAAAAGTGGTTTGAATCATTTAGAGATTTACAGTAATGTTACTGACTCTATCATTGGAAAAAAAACTTGAATATTAGGTGCCCAGGACTATTTTACACAGCTTGTTCAATTGAAACCCATCTTTGGTCAGGTTAGCCTTGGAAACAATTGTAATCATTCAACTGACGTTTCCCAACATTAGTAGTGTATGCAAACGTCACACTGATCTGTTTATTTCGTTGATATTTGACAGCGATTTTAAGTATTGTGACTTTGAAATGGCGTTTGTTGTTAACAGTCCGTCCAAATGTGATAATGCTCGGCCTCATGTTGCCAACGTAGTGGAAGAAAATCTGCAACGAAAGAAATGGAGGATATTAGAGCATCCACCCTATAGTCCCGATTTATCGCCTTGCGATTTTCACATCTTTGGTCCACTAAAAAAGGCGTTAAAAGGTAACCGTTTTCAGTCGGACGCAGAAGTACAAAACGCTGTGAAAGAATTCTTCCAGCAGCAGCCACAAGAATTCTATAAGCAGGGTATACATCGGTTGGTGAAACAGTGGGATATGTGCCTCAATTGTAGTGGTAGTTATTTGTAACTGTACTTGTCAATAAATTTTTCCTGGACCAAAGATGGGTTTCAATTGAACAAGCCTCGTATATGAAGTTGTTAAATTCGCTTATGGAGTCAGCTGTCAAAACTGCCACTCCCTCACCAATACTGTTGAAAAAGTTAGCCACGTACCATGAAGATGTACTCCAACCAAAGCGTGGTGCTTGAAAAGTCTGGAAATGGTCCCGTGGTTTAAAAACTACTGAAGAATATGTTGTCCAAATTTGGCACTATTACATTTTCATTTGCTACAGGCCACCTTTAGATTAGATTAGAATTGGAGTGGCTCTTTGTCCTATCCCACTGCGACCTTTGCAGATCTATTGTGGTCCTCCCTATATTTAGAGCTCAATATCTAGCTTTATTCTTTTCATTAGACCAAATAGCCTCGATACCGCCTCCTTTGCGTAGCTCTTTGCCCTCGGTTTTTCTTCTCCGAATAGGTGAAACCGCACCCTTGCTAGGCCTTTGCACTCACAGAGTATGTGCTCCGCGGTTTCTTCTTCTTCCTGGCAGAACCTGCATAGGCTGTCATATCTGCAAGGCCAATTGTGTGCATATGTTTCCTCAGCCTACAATGTCCGGTCAGCATTCCCACCATCATCCTCGTCGTTTCCCGACTTTGACTTAGTAGGTCGTGTGACAGTTTTGTCGAAGGGCTTTTAAGGAATTATTTTTCGTGTCTTTGTCCTGGGGTTTCATACCACCAGCGCAACGCCTGGTTGTTCATCCATTTGTGGATGCTCTCTTCACTTAGGCATTTTGCAATTCCACAGAAAGGTTCTGGCCCTATCATGACCTCCGTTGCTCCCTGCTTGGCTAATTCGTCAGCCTTTTAATTGCCTTTTATTCCTTGGTGGCCTGGTACCCATGCTAGGGTCACTGTATTATGACTACCTAGTCTGTTTAGTGCCTTCCGACACTCCCACACCAGATTTGATGTTATCTTATATGAGCGTATCGCCTTAAGTGCTGCTTGGCTGTCGGAGTAGATGACGATTCTTTGGTTATCGACCTCCTGTCTCATCAACTCTTCTGCACAGCATTGCACCGCCAGTACCTCTGCCTGAAAGACAGTAGCATGTTTCCCTAGGCTTAGAGAGATCGTGATCTTCTCTTGTACCCCATATATTCCAGCTCCTACTCCGGAGTCTGTTTTCGAGCTATCAGTGTACCAGTTGAGATTCGCTGTTATAGGAGGCCCTGCTTCCCAGTCCTTTCTCTCTGGAATGTAAACTGTATAGTCGTTTTTAAAGCTATATTGTGGGGCAATCTGATCCGTTGGCATTACCAGTATTGGATCTGCCTTTATTTCTTCATATAGCTCTTTGTAGACCTTACCGTGTTCTTGGCTTATCGGAGAAGGTCACTGTAATAATCTGTGACCAACAGATCTTGCATTTCCTTGTATGAGGATATGTAGTGGTGGTAGGTTTACTTTTACCTCCAGGGCCGCGGTCGGAGTCGTTTTCATGGCCCCCGTGATACTTAGGCAGGCGTGCCTTTGAATACCACTTAGCTGCCTCTGCGCTCCAAACTGCAGTGTCCTGGGCCAGCAGACAACTGATCCATAGGTTATCATTGGCCTCACAACCTGTGTGTATAACCATTTGGTCATGTTTGGATTTAAACCCCAATTTTTTCCACACATTTGCCTGCACCTTACAAGGGCGATTCTGGCCTTGTGTGTGGTTTTTTCAATGTGGGAGTTCCATGTGAGCTTTTGGTCAAATATTACCCCTAGGTATTTAACTTCTTTCGCAAATGGAATTTCCACTCCGTTAATTTGCGGCTTTTGTAGACCTTGCAATTTTCTCTTTTTTGTAAACGGTACCAGTGTAGTTTTGTGGGGGTTCACTGCCAGTTCTTCCTCCCTACACCAGCCACTCACTATATCAAGCGCCCTTTGGGTGCGCTCTGATATTGTGTCTGGAAACTATCCTCTTATCACGATAGCAATATCGTCCGCGTACCCCAGGCACTGAATACCTTCATCTGAAATCCTTACTAGAAGCGTGTCTACTAGAATCGCCCACACCCACCTTTATCATTTAATGTTTTTTGTATAGTTGGCCTGCTCTTAGTTTGCCACTTTCTGTTTTAAGAGTTATAGCGATGAGGTCTTTTCTTAATCAATAAAATTTTGATTATATCCGTGGTATAAAATGCCACTTTAGTTTTTGTTGCAACAGAAAATATTTTTTTTCATTGGTGAACCATTTTATCTATTTAAAGCACGCCTCAGCGTGCTTCAAATCGAACTTTAAAAAACGCGCGTGTTTTAAAGTTACCGTGGCAACATCAACAACTCGAGAAACGAAGTCTAAGGTCACGTTCATCCCAACAAAGTTGATCAGGTAGCGATTTTTAGAGTGATCCATCAGTTCGTAATTCTGCTGAACGTGCTAATAAAACCATCGACATAATATGTCAAATGTCAATGAATACAACAACAACAACTTAATTTTATTTGATACCTACGACAATCATTAAATAGGTATTACTTCTAACCATCAAAAAATGGGATTTGATTACAATAAATTGAACTTCCCACTTTGGAGCATACCATGAAAAGTTAAATTTCCTGACAAACTATACAATTTATTAATGAAATAATAAGTCACCTCCAGCTCTTCACTCATTTTCACTAAAATACAAACTAAAATATCTCCAAACAAAGATATTTATAATATTTTTCCAACATATGTCATAAATGACAGTTAATGCATCATCAATCGGTAGCGTGTAGCGTATTTCAATTCTGATTGAAAAAATGGCGACTGATACCACATCGCTCAATCTGATCAGTAAACAAAACACGCGTTCAGCAGGAAATTGATGATCGCTTCGGTAGCGCTACGTTGTGATGAACGCGACCAAACTAAATCATGTCTAAATGAAAACTTTTTTATTACTGATCTGACAGGAGTAGTTTGTAACGTGGTATTTAAATTAATACTTTTGACATTCACAGAACTCAATAAGGTTGAACTTCTATCAAAATACAAATTAGTTTATGTTTTTCTCATTTCCATGACAACGCATGGTATACATCATATACATCACGAATTCAACCATTTGACATTCACTTCTTATATCCATCTATGATTTCAATTTCTTGTTGTTGTAGTAGTTATAGACCAGTATTTATAATTCCAAAGTGCACCATTAAAAAAAATAGCGTAAAGTATTCGTGGATAACTTAATATCCACTTATACTTTAATATACTAAACTACAACACCTCAGTGAAAAAAGTGATGAGGAATATTCTGAAGACTATTTTTGTGTTTAACCCCAGAATACTTATAAAGTTTTTCCATAAGTTAATTATAATGTGTCATAAATTTCACGACTTTTTGGAAAATGGAGGGAAAAAACGAGTCAGCTTGAAATTAAAGTTAAAGAAGCAAAGAAAAGGGAAGGAATATGATCAAATTCACATATACAGCGTGTCACGGAGGGGGTAATCTATGGGGGAAAAATGTTTAAATATTAGTTTTAGTGAAAAATTTTATTCTGGATAAAGTGTTGCGTGTTCTGAAACCCCACATAGTGAAATAAAATTCAGGTTTTTCAAAATTTAAATCACTTTGAAAAATAAAAATACAAAATAATAATGTAAGGAACCCTTAGTAAACAAAAAACATATATTCAATATATCCTTCCCCAGCCCAGCTTTAAAACATCTCTCAATTCCCTTTCTGAATTCTTTGTAAATATTTCGGAGCATTTCTGGGGTAATTTCGTTAACGGCATCAATGATAGCTCGTTCCAACTCTCCAATATTATGTTTTGAATTATTTGCGTGATGATGATGTCTTACCGAAACTAGTAGCTAGACTTGATTGGTCGTATTTTGGACAATAAATTACATTTTTGTTTGACTTATGAGTTTTATTGAAACCTTTTAATCCAATTCTCAGACTCCGTCATTGCATAACTAACATTATAATATATTACCTGGGTATTTGTTTCAGGATATTAATTAACTGGGAATTTACGAGCCCTTTGGCGCTTTGCAACCGACTCGCTTCTCGTTGTAGGCTCGTACATTTTCAAAACAATCTGTTTTGTATAAACACTCTACGCCTGCCGCATAGTTGGTAATTTCATGTTAAGTCTACTGGAATAGGGTTAATATTAAAGGAAAGTTACGAACTACCTTCAACTCAGAAGAAATCTTCAGTTTTCCAAGATATTGTCTCAATAAATATTGTTGATCGTGCTTTTTATCTACAGAAAGTAATTATATAATAAATTGTATTATACGTAAACCTCGGCGTAAACTCAGTTCTTGCAACATTTCATGAAAATATTGTGATGTTGAGTACTGAGCAGTTCGTGTCCAAAGAAAAAGGAAAAACGATCTTTTCCTTCCCAAATATTCCGAGTAATTTGTTATGGATTGGAAAATGCTATTTCGCAGGTCTAACAACACAAATCAAAAGCTCGCACAGCAACAATTACAGCTACGCCAGAATACACAACCCTGAATCCGATACATCCAGAGTACTCAGTCCGTTCTGTTTTCAATTGTTGTGGATGATATTATTGAGTCAACGGAAAAGATACATATGGGTTAAAACTGGTTGAAGCCAATCTACCTGACTAATTATTGTGCGTTTACAAATGACCTAGTGAAATATTTGCGAGTTGAGGGTATAACCACACGAAGAGATGAAATATCAGGATGTGATAAAGGTACTCGAAGTAGGATCAATACTGGAGTATTAGATAATGGTTCGGAAACTTGATCAAAATGGCTGCTTTGGTTACTGCACACGAGACTCAATCTTTTGCTTCCCGCATACGTGGAGCGTCTATACAGAAGAACTGTATGCAATATTGAAGGCAACAGAATTTTGCAAGCGTATCCATCAAAAAAAGTTCCTCATAATCACAGATTCATTGAGTGAATGGAAAGCAAAATTATCAACTTTTGGTGGGTCCCTTCTCACACATAAATTAGAGGCATTGAAGCAGTCGACCAAGCTGCCAAAGAAGCCCACCTTAATGATCCCACAATAGTAGATGAACAACTGACTAGTCAAAGTGATCTTTTTTTTTATGGCAGCGCCAACTGCCTAGGTTATTTGGCTGCTGGTCGTGTGTTTTTTTTTTGTTTTGTTCTTGTCATCATGATATGAAGCCAGGTAAGTGTACCTATCCAATTTCTAAATTTTAAAAAACATACTAATTAATTTAACATATTTTAGGATTATCATTTACTCCCAGTGGTATTCTCTCGGCGATGAAAAGTAGGTTTCTGGCAAATAAATATTGTGGGCAGGTAAAAATATGTTCTACACTCAGTTTAGTATTGCAGGTGCATCGGGGTGGCTTCGAGTTCGTTAAAAGGTGAATGTGCGTAAGGCGAGTGTGACCTAAGCGAAGCCTACATAAAACTACCTGTTCTCTACGGTTGAAGTACGTTGGATACGTCCACTTCTTTGTACTTCTTTGTTTTTCCATTTTTTTAAGTAACTTTTGTATGAATTCCATTCTTCTTGCCACTTCTCGTACAGTGTTAATGTTGTATTTTTAGTTGCCACTTCAAGAGGGATTGGTATATCTTCTACAGTTCCAAAGGCTGCTGATTTTGCGCTTTCGTCTGCTGCTTCATTGCCTTCAATTCCAACGTGGCTTGGGATCCATATGAAATTAATATATTTGCCTGTTGCAGTTATGTGAGAAATGAGTTCCAGTATTTGTTTTACCATAATATTCTCAGTAAATGGATTTTTGAAGGCATTGAGTGAGCTCAGAGAATCTGTACATATATAAGCCACTTTTTTGTTTGGTTCATTGATATGTAGAGTAGTGACTGCCATAGTGCGTATAGTTCGGCTGTGTATGTGATCTTAAAGCTTTGTTTGAAAAATCGACAAAAGATGTTTGGCAAAAATTGTGAATTAAGTCCGAAGCCTATGCCTATGGAAGGATCTCAGTTTTACCCGGAGGCAACAGTTAATATTATCACGGCTAAGTATAGGACACACGAGATATCCACATTGATATCTCCTGAAGAGAGGAGAAGTCCCAATATGTAGTGTGTGTCAAGTGCAGTAAAGTGTCAAACATATTCTTGTGGAGTGCCCTACATATTATCATGAGCGCAAAGTATGTAATTTTAGCAATAATTTTATAGAACTGTTAGGAGACTATGTTATGAACTTAATTACGTACCTTCATAGTTATTTATGTACCAAGGGTATAAATAGATGTTTATGCCCTAAGGGCGATGTCTTACGAAGCCGAGGGCCTCTGGCCCGAGGGTTTGTAAGTGGCCCGATGGTATACACATCTGTTTATGCCTGCGGTACATACAAACTTTTATGTCATACTACACTCACCGGCACGAAAAACGGGCACCCCCATAATTTTTATATTAAAATGCCTAAATTTTCTATTTTTTTCATTGTAACCTTTGTCAACGGTAGGCAGGCATTGGTACATGTATTAAAGTATGCTTTCTTCAAAAAATGTTTTCGGAAAGCTTTTATTTCAAGAAAATGATGCTTGTTAACTTTATCACAAAGAAAAGAAATTTATTAGCAGTCATACAATTATCATCATAAACACTAAAAAACAATTTAAAAAACCAGTATTTATCACTTCTTTGTCTAATTAATACCTCTTATTACCTCCACGAGCCTGTATAACAGCAATCATTCTTTTAGGCACACTGTAAATTAAGTTGAATACTTAATTCTGTGAAATTGCTTTCCCATTCCTCTAAAAGAGCCACTCTGAGCTGATCCAAGGTAAGAGGGGCAGGTACCCGGCTTCGAATTCTTCCACCTAGCATGTCCCAAATATGCTCGATTGGATTTAGATCGGAACTGTGCGCTGGCCATGCCACCTGGGTTATACCAACTTCGTTCAAAAATTCCGTAACAATGCGGGCGGTATGAGGGCGTGTATTGTCATGCATCAGTATGAAGTTATCACCAATAAATGGTGCATATGGAATAGCATAATCTTGTAGGATCTCATTTGTGTACCTATCTGCAGTCACAGATACTTTAGGGACTATGTACAATTCTGTTCGTGCCTCTAAAGATATTCCAAACCCACACCATAACTGAACCCCCTTGAAAACTTACTCTAGGGATAAAAGTACACTCAGCATATCGTTCACCTTCTCTTCTCCAGACTCTCTCGCGACCGTCTGGGAATCGTAAGCAAAATCTGGATCCATCGGTAAACAACACACAGCTCCAGTCGTATGCATTCCAATTTTGATGCTCCCTAGCGAATTGTAATCTGGCTACACGATGTTGTCTGGAAAGTTCTGGTCCAATAGCGGGTCTTCGAGATCTCAGATTAGCTTCATTCAATCTTCTTCTAACTGTTCGTTCACTAACATTTACGTTCCTGACATGTTCAATGTTGTTTCTAATATCTATAGCAGTTGTATGACGAATTTTTAGTGCTGAAGATATCATACAACGGTCATCTCGATGAGTAGCTCTTCTCTGGGGACCAGTTCCAGGACGTCGAATATAAGTTGCCGTCTCTATAAAACGTGTAAATACACTTTGCACTTTGACTTCTTTCGTCTTTAATAAAAGCAACAATAGATGCAACAGTTTCTGCGCTTAAAGACATCTTGAAAATCGCACTAATTGACATAAGCAAGTGATAAACCATAAAACATGAATAAACACTTTAACCTAACCTTAAATTTATTCGTGAAAATCACTGAAAATGCATAACCTACCGGAACCGCAGAAGTAAGTGCAACATGATAACTTTTACATTATTGAGATATTCGTACAATACCTAAGCTATGTTCAATTTGGGAAGACATTTGATAAAAAATCTGCAGGGTATTCTACTAAACCGTGTTCATTGTTGGAAAAACCGAACTAAAAAGAAAAAATTAAAAAATTAATGCATTTCACCAAAAATTATCGGGGTGCCCGTTTTTCGTGCCGGTGAGTGTAGTTTGTTATTGCAATCCAATCTCAATACAAATCAGTGTTTTAAAAAATCCGGTTTGACTTAATAGGTGAATGTTGATAAACGTACATGTCATAATATCACAATAAATTTCATATGTGTCAAAGTTAGAAGTCAAAATGAACGAAGATTTTGGAATTCCTGACGAAATTATTGAAAAAGCAAAGAAAGCAACTGTAAATCTGTTGCCAAAAAAGTCTAAAGAAGCTTACGACATGGTTATTAAATAAGTTGAACAAAAAATGATTTCTTTTTATGCCCGCGCGGGCCATAAAGTACGACATTAGATAGTTGGTATCTAAGCAATAAAAACACAATAATGAGCTAGTATGACATGAAAATAATAGTATCATCCATATTCTGTAAATAAGACCCGCATGCAAATTGAAATTATTGTACCAGACAACGGAAAGTTGACGTTTCTTGAGGAGAGTTACTTTACGCTCGCCGAGCGTAAAAAAGGATAAAACGCTCGTTGCCCATAACAACCGATACTACAAACACAATCGTATTGACAGTGACAGATATAAAAGTTTGAAACATATTTGAATTGACATATTTAAACTGACAAATTTTGAAAGTTTCCATGAATTCTACTTTATATTGGTTTTCAATAGTTACAATTAAGTGTATAAGTTACAAGCAAAAACGTGACATCATTGCTTCCGAGTAATTACCATTACTAACCATTACTCTCAAGCAATAATGGATCACTTCTCGCTCTTAATGCATAAATAACTATTTTATGTATACCGTTCAGATGAAAAAAAATGGATAACAGACTAGTCTGGGATATGTGGAAGCTTACTAAAAGGAAGAGGGGAAAAACCTAAGAAATCCTGGAACAAAGAAGCTGCAGTACTGAAAAGGAAAGATGAAAAATGTGAAGGAGCAAAAAGCAAAAAAGTTGTTGATATGCAATTCTCACTTTTCATTCTGTGAGAATATGTTTCATATAATTTCAAAAGTTTTTGTTAACTGGAAGATTAATGAATCCGGACAATTCATAATAACAGCACCTAGGCTGTCGAGGATATTGTAATCTATTTGTAACAGTTGGAATAGTGTTTTTTTTTTGTATTCTGGACTATTCCCATTCTCCTCAATATATTTCCAAATATACCTTAGATTGTTTAATGCTAATTTCAAATAACATTCGATACTAATTGGTTTTCTGAAGAAACCTAAATTACGAGTCGAGCACGTATGCCATATGGATTACGACTACATATGCTATCTTCTCAATTTAGTCTTTGCGCTTGAATCGTATATTCCATTCAAATTTTGACAAACATTATTCAGTGGAACGTGTATTAATATATTACCTCCTCGTACGGCAATCGGTTGCGATTAAAACGAAAGCCTCGTCCGCGCTGGAATGGATGACAATTCTATCGGCGATCTCTAGACGATCTCATTTTCATTCTACACTAAGAAAATGTATTAAAGCCATACATTCAGTAACAGTTGTATTTATATATAAGTGGGCACAGGAAATTAGCTACTAATTAGATCCATGGCGTACATATTTATAGCCTTACTTTATATGACAACATCATCTTTTGAATCACAATATTCAAACCGCAATAATTGTATTATTTACAGAAGCACGCAAGTATCGGCCTCTGTGGCTGCTTCACTTTGTCTTCCTCTGAAATGATCGCCCAGTCTTCTCCGTTTTTCCTTTGTAAGGAGGGAGTTGTTTTCTTTTCAGTAACAGGGCCCTACAGGGTTAGATTTTTGAGGCATTTCTGTTATGGTCACCCGCTTTGATTTGAAGCTCATTTCAGCAATTCCATAAGGTCCTACGAGTAGCTAGGAAAGTGATTTCGACTTCAGTTGAGCTTTTCATACCAGAGAAATAGTATATCAAAACTGGGAGTCCCCAGTTGTCAAGAGTTTGCATACTGAAGACCAAGTTGACCCTGAACACGAAACCTTGAGTATATGTTGCCCCACCAAAGCTTGGAGCATTTTTGAATTGAGGAATTGGGTGGCAGTGGTACACCCTGCTCAATCCATTCACTCCTTTTTTTTATTAGTTTTTTGTTGTAGTACTTATGTCGTATCTTCTAAATATGACAACAAAATATGTTTCCCTTTCAAGACCAAGAAAATGTACCTTTCTGAAGTTAAAATTTTCCTAATCATATTCCCTCTTACCTCAAAGGTGACGGATTTACATTTGCGTGTTTTCCGGTTTCTTTGTCTCGTCTTCGTTTCTTAGCATCTTTCCATATTGTGCCTCTGCCTTGTAGAATTTCACCAATTGCTGTATTTCATGCTTCTTTGGGTCTTAATTTTTTTTCTCCGTATTTTCGCTTCATATGTTTTTCAACCTGTTTTTCATTGTATATTCTTTGAATGTGTCCCCACCTGCTTAGTTGTCGTTGTTGTATCATATTGAGCTTAATTGTTTTATCGATCCTATCATTTATTTTCGCTTGTTTTCCAGATTATTCGATCACTACTCCCAAATATTCGTATTCTTTTACTTGTTCAATTTTTGTGTTGTAAATCCTAATTTCTGTATTAATATTTGGGTTTCCCATTACCAGTATTTTGGTTTTATTTGTGTTGATTTTTCTTCCATTACATTTTTTTCTACATTTTTATATTCTCTTGTAATCTCTTTTCACTTTTTTCATATCAATATCAGTTGAGGAAGTCCACGGCTTAATTTTGTTCCATAGTTTCAACAAATTTTGTCTCCCAATTGTACTATCTATAAATAGTTTTATTAAACTCTGCTATTATTTAAGTTGCGCCACTGAACTGAATACATCGGAGTTGAGAACTGTCGATCGAGGATCCATTTAGGTAAGGTTTGCACGAATGACTCAATTATTCTTCTCTGAATGCACTCTGTGATAGTATCGAGTGTCGTAAATTATTCACGGTTTTCTTTCATCAATAAAGTCATGAATTTCATATCGATTCCAAAACAAATGGCTTTTAATAAATTTTCACTGTGAGCTATCTTCTCCAAGGAATTCGAAACAATGCGTAAAATAGGAGTTTACCTAACAAGTGCGGAAAGTGATACTTTCCCGCAAGCGATTGCAGAACGACGAGTCAGAGCTGAAATCACAAATGTACGTCTTTTATTTGAACAGCGAAAAGTGTATTACGAAAAATTGTATTACACATAGTTTCAACGGTTTAAAAACAAGTTTCATCAAAAAATGTTCCCTCTCCACCATCGAATGTTGCTTATTATCAAGGTGAAATGTCAGATGTTACACATCATATGCGACCCATACTTTTTTCCATGATGGCAATAAAATGAACATTTAAAACAAATAATAACTCATCCGTCTGTATAAATGATGCTGTTTCAGTTATTCCAGAAAAACAAAACAGTTATTATAATCAAGCTGAGCTACAGCTGGAAAATCTCTAAACATCACATGATGATGGAAACTACATTCATTTGTGAATACAATTCAAAATAACAACACTTCAAATTATCCATTATAAGTTTCTAGTAATTTCATAATAATTTTATATATGGTCCAATCATAACGGAATACCTATGTAGTGTAGGCCAAAAGTTGGAAAATAATTTCAGCTCCAAATCCCCAGTACTCAAATTTAAAGCAGAGTGGGAAATACTTATAATTTTTAAATACTTCAATTCGGGTGATTGCAAATTATTTGCATAAAACTTGCATTGAATAATATTCCTATATAGTGACCAGATAGACATACTTTTTGGATATTTTTGAAGCTTCTATTTTGTTGGGTAATAGGAATCTTAGCAATCTCCACAATTGTATTTGAATATGTTGTATAGCAAAATCTAAGCACTTTTGAATAAAAATGAGATACCCCAGTACCTTGAAATTCATGGAACCCATTAAGTAATACAAATTATATTTTCATTGTGGAATTATTTGTTTATTGATTCTACTGGATATTATGGAAATATATCACAAATTAATATACTAAATACGGAAACAATAGCAATTGAGACATTCCAAAAAAGCTTAAAAGATGATCAATGGATTGTTCGTTGGACATGTGGACGAATTATTCCGCGGAATGTGGAGCTCAATATATTCACATTTGATAGTGAGTTTAAATGGAACTCTCATCTAGAAAACAGATTTAAAAAAAGCATACATTTCTTATGAACAGTGTCGCAGAACCACCGGCCGTACCTGGGGAATGTCACCCAGACTTACTGCCTGGTTCTACACTGCCATTATCAAAGCTATGCTAACGTACGGCGCGATTGCCTGGGAAGTTGAAGCAAACCAGATGACAGTCGTCCGTAAACTGGACCAAATCCAGAGAACAGCATGCCTCAATACGACAGAAGGCATGAGAACCACACCAACCACAGCGATGGAGGTGATCATTGGTCTCAATTCCCTTGACATACACATCAAGGTTATTTTGATGACCATGACACGCATACGCTCTACTGGCATACAACCTGACGTAGGATCTGGTAGATTGAGACGTAACCTGTGGCTTGAGGCACTCAATGAGGTTCCACTGCTGCAGGCAAGTACGGACGCAATCTCACCGCAATATGCCTTCCATAGGCCCTACAAGGTTATCATTAAATATAACACACAAGACACATCAGAAGGAGGCGCAATCCGCATCTTCACGGATGGCTCTAAATCCAATATGGGCTCAGGATGTGGAATTTACTCCAGAACTCTGAATCTGAACATTAAATAGGCGATGAGCTGTAGTGTCAGCGTTGCTCAAACAAAGCTCACTGTTATCTACATCGCCGCAAAAGAGATTACCAAAAGAAACTCCACAGGTAATATAATTCACATCCTTACGGAAAGTGGACAAGCACTACTAGCCCTGAACAGACCATCACATCAGGTCTAGTACTAGAGTGTCACCTGTCCCTGATCGAAGCCTGTAGCAACAATGAAGTCACTCTAGGATGGATTTAGTAAATCGAAAGGTAACCACATTTCCGACTCACTAGCCAGGAAAGCAGCCTCCCAAAAACTCTTGGGACCTGGCACTATCATTGGTCTGTCGGCGTCGGCTATGATTGACCTAATAAGGGAACACTCCCTTGAAAAGTTTGAAGGTAGATGGGACGATGCAAAAGGTTGCAGGCTTGCCAAGGAACTGCTGCAGTATCCGGACAGAAAAGTAGCCAAAAAATACGTGACTATGAACAGACAGAACCTTCGGACAGCCACGGGTATTCTGACCGGTCACTTCTACCTACGAAAACACCTCTACAGACTGGGTCTGTCTGACAATTCACTTTGTAGAGGATGTGAACAGGAAAATGAGAATGTCGAACACATTCTTTGTGAATGTCCGACACTCTCTCAATTTAGGTTTTCTGTATTCGGCGAGTACAGGCTAACACAAGCCAGCATAAGGGAGCTTACCTCCGGCGACGTTATCGCCTACTTCAAACAAGTAGGCTGGATGACGAGCTAGAAGGAAGTCTGAACCTCAGAAGGATGCACAATGGGACAATTGTGGCCTAAGTGCTGTGGGGTCACCCACCCTTCAAAATCTTACAGATATTAAAATAAAATATTTCCATAATCCATAACATTTGCAAAAAACATTGAAACACTCAATTCTATTCTATGGATGTGTGTGAGTTCTGAATTTATTTTTTCACAACAGACAGTGTACTTGTCAGTCAGACGGCGGGGTGAAAGCTTCTCGTTCCATATTGTATTGTGCAGTTATTCTAACAAGTATAGTTGAAGGTAATTTTGACAATAAATTTAACTTCAAATGAAGAAGCTCCAAATAAATTGAAGCCATATTCATCAGCCCACGAATTCAATTTCCGTGGGTTCTCATTGGGATGGATAAGTTGAATATCCTAACTTCCAGTTTAAATAGTATCCGACAACTGTAGTGAAAGTTTTCAGTTGCAGCTGACTTTTTGTATGTTTTATCATTTTTAAATTGCTGTTACAAATAAAATTGAACAGATTTTTATTATACTTTTCATATCAACTCCAAGTTTGCGAGTTGGAAACTTTGCAACTTACATAATTCTGAGAATCTCAAATACACTACCACAACTTTACCCATTTACGATTATTTAGAGCATCTCTTTATGAGTTTTTAGCACAGCTTAACTATTATTAAAACCACAAATGAAAAGTGGAGTTGGTGAATGACAAAATTTCCCCCAAGAACGAAGGGGAGTTTTTTCATAGTTACAGAATTGGGAGAAAAATCGGAAATACAGAAAATGGGAATTTACATACAACTTAGTTGCAGTCAAAACCTTCCAAAACTTCCTTCTTGCGAACAAGGGCGGTAATATTTTGGAAACTAAGAATACCTATGAGCTCTATGTATATAGATAAAAATGGAATAGTTGTAAGCACATAATATGTACCATATAGTACATTCAATAGCCTTCTTGGTGTGCGTCTTCGTTTGTGATGTATATCCAGGTTTTGGGTATGTCATTCATTTATTTGCTATTTTGACACATAGCTTTCCTTTAATTTAATAAATAAAGTCGTCAGCATCGTATTCAGCTAAATTCAAAAAGTCTATGAAATTAATAATAATTACCAGATCCTTTTCTAACTGGAAATAGTTAAAAACTTCCAAAATACTGATGTTTTTCTGTGTATCTACGCATATTTCCTTCATTATTTAAATGAAATATAACAACAAGATTATTATTCACTTTTCATAAAATAATAATTGACCGTAAACAACAAAGTACCTACAGACCTGACGAGTACTGTCAGTGGACAGTAGAAAAAGACGTCAGACACATTGCTGCTACAAAAGGAACGACTTTATCGTATTCTGAATGCCCTATTGATAGGTTGCGTTTGCGCGTAATCTAAATATCTTTTTTTTATTCTGTTTTTTAACGTCGGTCTATTTCTGCGACTGAGGCTAATCACCGACGCCGGGAGCACTCTACCCCTAACCGGAAATTTTGGCGAACCCACTAGTGTTCCAACCAGTGGTAGCGTTCTTAAACAAGCTCAACATCCATGGACACGGGACCTCGGTTTTACGTCTCCTCCAAAAGACGGCATATCTACATTATACCCCGTGCTCATTGGTATAATGCCTGCGAGCTGTGATATGCTAGTCCGGTGCAGGCTGTACGGGCCCTATACGATGGTTTTCCCTGGCATGGTCGTCATCAATCCAAGTACTAACCATGTCCGACCTTGCTTGACTGTAATTATCGCATCAAACGCGTTCCACTACAGTGCTGGGTCGTCGTCCAAATCTAAATATCAACCAATCAAATTTTTGTAAGTGTAAGAACAGGGTTAACGTTTGTAATACATTTAAACGGCTCATTATTTAGATATTTTGATTAAGATTATTCACAAACCTGTTTTTTCCATATCTTTCTACGCAAAGTGTTAGAGGGACATTAACAATCGATGACGCACACCAACATCAATAGACTTTGCGATGACATTTCTAGACTCTTCGATGACAGTTTTAGATGATTTCAAATATATGTCTTCTTCTGTTACTCCATGGACTTCTATATAAAAGTCTAGAAATGTCATCGAAAAATATAGAAATGTCATAATATAATTGAAATGATAATTACATCCAGTTCTCAGTACCATGTAATATGCTCCAGTGAAATGTTGAGACACCATTTATATATTTCCAATATTCTGTAGTCGTAAAAAATCTTACTTTCAATGGGAGCAGAAGGAAAAAGCAGAATAAAATTAGTGAAGCTTTGAACCAAAGGTAGATGTCCCACTCTATTTCTTGATACCTCAATTATCCATCGTTAATCTACATTTTCTCACCAGAAAACATTAGCATGCAAACAATAAATTTAACAGATTTTAATTTGAAACCCATATATTTGTTTTCAATTAGACTATTGTAGCATTTTTCTGGGTCATTGGTCAGACGTTTCCCCAATTCCTCGCAGAAATTCCAATGGAAGCGGTGTTACAAAGGACGAAAACTTTCCATGCACAATCAACAATACAAATTTCTGACATTTTCAGGAAATCATTTGATAGTTTTGTTTGTAAACTTCTTCGGATCAAAGGTATAGTAAGGGTCAAGACTACCTGCCGTAGAATTGTTGGCAAAATTAATTTGTCTTCTACCATAATCATTGACAAGATGCTTAGAATTGTGTGATGTTGATACTTTATCACAAATGGAATATTAAAAAAAAAAACCGGTATAAAAAGATTTTTCAGTTACACACTACTTTCAGTGTCATAATGACGTATATATAACCGCACTAGTGCGTTTTTGGATAAGTTACCGCACTAGTGCGCGGATATTAAAAATCAAGAAATATAATAATACCAGAATTAAATATTCAAAATAACACTGGAAGCTGCATTTTCAATATACGAAGGGAGATTGTCTCCGCTTAAACTAATTTTTAAAGAATTCTTTTCATCTAACTTTGACAATTTGATTACATAACTAATTCATTTTATTTTCACAGTTTGTTTCTCTTTGCTGCTATGGTCACAAAATATGATCTATAGGACCTTATGTTTGCAGTCAATATTATCAGAAATACGTTGGATTGGAATATTTTTTTCAATAAAAATTTATGATATACTGTTGATAATTTTTTACTGAATATAGTAACCAATCAAATTACTTAATTTTAAGTCATGTCTCAAATTTCATCCAATCACCTTTGTATTACAGCGATAATACCCTACATGTGGTGTTTTCAGTTTGGTGTATATTTTTTATTAAAAATTAATTAAACGTCAAACTGACAACTGGATTGAAAATGTAACTAGGATTTGGTATTGCATCTAACGATTCAATTGATTTACCAATTGCACTTTTCACAACTGTAGTTTTAAATGAAAAAGAATAATATTTGTTTGATCAAAACTAATAAATTATTAAACGTCAGATTGACAATCAATTTTTTGATATCTACAGAGTAAAAAATTATCTTATTGAATACTCCTTAGTTCTTGATAAATACTCAAAATTTTGTCATAGAGAATGCTTCAAGCGTGTTGCTCAAAGATAATAGCCCTCGGCTATTAGAAAAAATTATCAAAGGTAATACCACGAGTGCTTCAAATTTTATCGATAATTTTTTCTTTTTCACGAAAACTTGTTTATTTGGCAAAAATATGAAAACAAACCGATTGATAAAATCACGAGTCCGTTAGGACGAGGGATTTTATCTAAATTCGGTTTGTTTGAATGTTTTTACCTCAAATAAACAGGTTTGAGTGATGAAAATGAAAAATTATGTGATTAAATTTGAAGAGCGAGTTGTATTTGGGAAGATTATTTTTTTCAACAATTTAAAATTTTGTATTAAATGTTCAATATTCCTTTGCGTGATGGCACTGAATCGGTTTGTGTTCATTTTTCAATAAACTTGGAAGCACTTTTAGTTGTCAATAATGACATATTCACAGTAAAATTTTGACGTTTCGATGTAAACAAGGTTTTATCGATGAGGAAGCAGAATTATCAGTATAATACCGAATGATTGGCTAGAATAATGTATTGCTATTGGTTAAAACCACCAAAATGTCAGATTTTGACAACTGAAAAAAATAATCGATAAAATTTGGAGCACTCGTGGTATTACCTTTGATAATTTTTTACTGAATATAGTAACCAATCAAATTAATTAATTTCAAGTCATGTGTCAAATTTTATCCAATCACCGCAGTATTACAGCGAAAATACCCTACCTGTGGTGTTTTCAGTTTGGTGTTTATTTTTTATTAAAAATTAATTAAACGTCAAACTGACAACTGGATTAAAAATGTCGCAAAGATTTGGTATTGCATCTAACGATTCAATTAATTCACCAATTGTACTTTTCACAACTGTAGTTTGAAATAAAAATGAATAATATTTGATTAAAACTAATAAAGTTTGTATTAAAAATTATTGAACGTCAGATTGACAATCAATTTTTTGATATCTACAAAGGAAAAAATTATCTTATCGAATACTCCTCGGGTCTTGATAAATACTCAAAATTTTGTCGTAGAGAATCCTTCAAGCGTGTTGCTCAAAGATAATATTATCAAGCAACACGCTTTCAGCATTCTCTATGACAAAAATATCTCGGTATTATCAAGACCCTAGGGGTATTACTACTGATAATACTAATAAACAGTTGTAGATGAAGTTTTGTACGTAACACGTGGGATAGGAATTATCAACGCACTTATGTGAGTACACGACTCGGCCTCGTCCTGCAAACTTAACATGCATGCGTTAATAATGTCCATATCCCACTAATCACCTAAATAACTATTACCGGTCTCCAGCAAACTTGAGATAGCAGTTTACGGGATAATTGGCCGCTTCCAGTCTTTTGGGCCACTCTGTATGGATTATCATCATATTTTCTAATAATTATTTTTCTATAGAATGACAAGTTTTGAGATACCTGAATTTTATCACATGTTACAGGATTTGAGGAACCTGAATATTATTACATTCCATAGAGTTTCAGAACAAGTAGAACTTCTCATCAAGTATGATATTTTTTAGCAAAACTACGAATAAAAATGTTTTTCTAATTTTGACATATAAAGTGACACTTTTTAAAACTGATTGACATTATGAAACGTCTTACTTTTCATAACTAGTTGCCTAAAGTAAAATTTTATGCAATTGGTGACGAAAAATGTATTTCAAAATTAGTGACAAAAAGAATTATTCTATTTATCAAACTACAAGTTGAAAACATAAATTATAAATTAATTGATTATTATTAATATTGATAACACAATCATTGCAATTATTCAAATTAATTACCGACGACAAATTTTTTTCATTTCTCGAACTTGCTGTTATTTTGGGAAGCGGCGCACATTGCATTAGATGTTTCACCAAATATTTCTTGCGCTATAAGTTTTTTATTATTCATGGAATTTCCAACATATCCCTCCGCAACAAAGGTAAATTTGCAACCTCCATGCCTCTTTAATTTTAAAATATCAGCGCCACTGTCTGCTAGGAAAGTGGCAGAGCTTCTTCTGAAGCAGTGGCCAGTATATAGAACAGGATTTGAAAGACCAAGGAATTGTGCAATAACTTTTGGCAGACTGCTAAATGTGCTAATTCCCACAGGATTTATGGTACATTTTCCATTCGCATATTTTACAAAAAATCTGTTGTGTTTAAGTACCTGGGGACGCAACTTAATATATTTTTTTTAATATTTCAACAAGATTCGTATTTTCAATGTCTCCAGTGGTAATTGCAAACTGCCGTATAACTTTTGTTATTGAAGGTGGGATATCAACACGAAAATGGCTTTCTTCGTCTTCAACATTTTCAACTGGAAGAAATGTTCTGCTTTTCTGCATGCTCCTGCCATTCCAATTATCATTGCAACCTTAGCCATTAAGTATTCTTTGACATCAGCTTCCACTAAGAACTTGGCAATATCTTCTTTAATAAAAACTTTTGACTTTTTAGCACTGTACCCGTCCGCTTGCCTTTTAATATATGCTACCAAATTTGTATATTTTTTAATATCAATACTCCTTTTCAGATTTAGTTCAGACCTTAACATTGAGTAAAGTGTCCATAATGTGGAAACTTTTAGATCTTTCTTACCCTCAAAATATGCAAGTAAAATTTCCTCATTAACATGTTTAATTTTCTTCTCATCATACCACGTAACAAATTTTTCGTATGCCAAATCATAAACTGCCTTTGACTTTTTGGGAATTACTGATAATGGAGCATCACCTGCTGCCTCTTCAATATCGCTTGGTAGCTCTTCAGAACTTGAAACACTCATTTAAAAAAAATAAAAATAAAAATATATGAATCTTGCTAAAAACCTTTCGTCTAGACTTTTTCACAAAATGTCAAACTGACAACTAACATGAAGTAACAGCAACAAACTAAATTTATGTTTTCCAAATTTTTATCAATATAACATTTTATTTTTTTAATTCTTTCTTCAAAATTAGAAAAAATCTTGTATGCAATACGTTACGAAATGAAATTTTGTGTGACGCGTGAGATTTTTGCGGAACGAACGAAGTGAGTTTCAAAAAAACTCACTCACTCACGCATTTCGTAACTGATGGTTTAAATAGCTATTCTCCTCCAATCCCATCCTTGAACACACTGTATACATGTACAATGAAAATTTAAAACCGATTTTAATATTTAATAAACCATTACAATACAAAACTTCCAATTGCCAGGTTAAAACGACCATGTTGATATCTGGTTTTATAAATTCGAAAACTGCATACAGTTCGTAAAATTTAATAATCTGTGATATTATTCTGAAGCTGATTATGAGTATAGTTTTAATTAACTGGTATCATATTACACATTATTTTTATTGTGTATAAACCCCGGATATGTAGTCAATTTCATATTGTAGTGTAAGTAGAATGACGGAGTAAATTTATTCATTATCACGTTTATCAGGTCCTAGTAACTTCTCTCCCATGCGACTCCATATAGCGCCTTTCCCTCAAACAAACGTAGAGTGTATCCTCCTCCACATCATTGGTAATTTCCTTTTTTTCTATCTTCACTCACACTTCCACAATTACTACACAAAAATATCTTATAGAGAAGAATATTCACGACCATAGTTTTTGTTAATAAGTCATTATATTATTATGTAGCAGATGTTGAAAGAACAGAAACAGAATCAAATTTCTGTAATGTTCTATAGACTCCACTACATTGAATGCATTATTTCCCTTCCTTTCTTCCTTCGTCATCATAAAATCGTCAGATCAGATGCCCAGATGCCCGCGTTTGCTGAAACAGTGGCTAAAGAACGCCAAAACGAATAACCCGTATACTAGTTGAGATTTGGTGGTTTAAAGGAGGATACAATTTCAGGAGGCATCTCAGGAATTTGCATATTCCCACAACATGTCTGGTACTCTTACTCACAGTTTGAAAAGAAATTTGTTGTAGTTGAACTAGCCAGTCGTGGGGAAGCATCATTAGATGTCGTAAATGACACCTGTTACTGTGAAGGTCCTTGGAGCTTTGGTTTTTGTGTTATCAAGCTTTATAGCGGAAATCAGAATTTGTATGTCACTGGTTTTCAATTTCCACAACTCAGATCTGCGACACGTTTCATTTGTTCCGCTATCTGTAGCAATGAAAATCGATCATAGGAAATTGTTTAAAAAATAAATTTTACAAATTTTTCTTTGTCAATAAATATTCATTGTCAGGTGCTTCTATCAAAAATTGATTCTTATCATCTGGAGTCAGAGTTTTCCACTTTGTCGGTGTGTGCCCATCGGATTTCCTTTTTAATAAAGCACGAAGCTTTGGATAAGCAGAAATGTCTATACAGTGTTTGATATTTATGGTTGACTTCAGCATTGATTAGATCGACCATGTGGTGCAGGCTATTCTAGTGTTAGATGAGCGTTCCATACTCTGTGTTATTAATAAGATGCGACATGGAGATTTTTCATTATCCATTATGAAAATAAAGAAAAACTATTAGGACTATAATAAGTATTATGCAGCTAAAATGGCTCCTTTAGCTCGACAGCTTAACACAATTAGAAGTCGATAGCTCTATTTTTCCTCTGCTATGGGTAGTGTGAAAGAAAAGGGAGCAAACTAGGTTGTTTTGAACGAAAGCAATCGTGAACACCCAAAAATAATTTTTTCTTCAAGCGCGTACGAAAGTGTCAACTATTCCGCACTCATTTTTGTGTGGAAATAATTATTTTCCTAACAAGTGCGGAAAGTGATACTTTCCCGCACGCGACTGTAGTTGATCCGAACGACGCGAAGCGGAGTTCGGGCAAGCGGTCAAGGGCGGGGAAGACACTTTACGCATGAGTTAGGAACATCATTTTTCCTACGACCGTATATACAGAAAAGTATACCAACTCATTTTTCAAAAGTTATTTTATCAACATACATACCTATACAAAACACAATTTGTAGCATTCTGTAAATTACTTAAAATTGCCGCTCCAGTGGAGTTATTTGGTGTTAACTGGTAAGTAGATAACGTTGATGAGGATAGCATCGGCTGCAGGACACATAAAGATGACGATGACGGTGACGGCAACGGTTTTAAGTCATTTGTAGATGAAATAATTTCATTTGATATATTTTTCTTATATCAAACTCGGGTGGTTTGATAGTTATTTTATGACACTATTTTGAAGAATGAACAGGGTTATATCAAAATATCTTCATTATTTAATATTTTCAAAAAATTAAAATGTAACAAAAAGCTAGAAAAGTTGTAGATTTTATTTGATGGACTATTTATTCACCTGTTGTAACAAAAGTTATAACTTCTGAAGTGAAAATCTATCTAAGAAGGTCAAAATTTGCATAATTTTACTTTCCCGCACTAGTGCGGGAAAGTGACACTTTCAAAGCTAAAATGCGTGCGGGAAAGTGGGTTAAAACGCACGGTCGTAGAAAAAGGAAATTTTGTAAGTTTTTTGAGAGAATACTGACATTTGAATATAAAAAATTTATATTTGTTTAATTGTAGTGTACCAAATGACTAAAATATTGAGAAATTCATTACAATTCTGCTATAATTCCAAATGAAAAGAAACGTAGGTCCCTGATATAAGCGTCATCGAATGAATGTCAAATAATAATTAATTTATTTATATATTTTTAAGAATAAATGTTCCTTTATGTTGAATTTTGGGTTTTTTTGCGCAAGCACGTGTGTGAAGTGACTTTTCCACACTAGTTAAGTAAACTACTATCCAATTATACCTTTAGAATAGGTACTTATTCTATCATAATCTTTTTTCACTTTCTTCAATTTATCAAAACACAATTTAAAATTTTGGTGTTTCCAT
>CAJUYG010001722.1:19505-54301 GCA_910591675.1 Galerucella calmariensis | reverse complement strand
AATTAGGGTTTATTACTCCTCGTACTTTCTGTACAGACTATAGTTCGGTGGCACGACCGACTAACCACTATTTTTCAAGACCTTCAGAGGACACCAATAAAATCTTGTCTGAAATGGTGAATAGTACAAAACTTTTGGCCGATGCGTATCATTTACTCTCATTACATAGACGGAACCTAATCACACCCTTTTTAAATCCATCGATAAAAAAGGTTTGTGAAGAGCTGCCAATAGAATCATACCTTTTCGGGAACAATCTAGCGGCCACAATAAAAGCTAATACGATTCTAAACTTTGAACAGAATGAACACGATGACGAGGCAAACAAGTGGGAGATAGGTGGCAGTTTGCCTCTTTAAAATTCGTACCAGTGGCGTCGTCGATCGAACGACTACAAGTAGTTATTTATAATTCTTCGATGAAAATGTTCATATAATTATGATCAATTTTCCTTAAGGTAAGTCAATAATTGATCTTTCAATTAAAATGAATAAATCAAATCGTCTCTTTAAAACGTCACATACCTAAGAAAACAAATCTCTTCTGACAGCGCGTCGTTTGAAACGTCAAAATAATTATAAAATCATAATTTTACGTATTATAATAGAAAAAAATGGACAACAGTAGCGATAGTGAATATGTTCGCCTCCCGGAATTAATTTCATTTATAAATGTAGGTAAGGGTTCCGATTAAAAATATGAGTTACGTATTGTAACGTTCATTCTAATTTATATTTACAATTAATTTATATTTACAATTTATATTCAAATACAGTCCTTATTTAATAATTTATATATCACACTAAACACACACTAACTAATTTATATGAGAGTCACTTAATAAACACTTTATCGAGGCGCGATTGCTTTCTTTCAGTATCGACACTAACTGACTAACTGACTCCGCTGCGATGCTCGTCGCCTATTTATACTCGCACGTATGTTTTTCTAGAAGCCTCTAGAACTCGAAGTTTTGGCGGATGCGCCGGGTTTTCCTAGATGTTACGTGTTCCAGATCATTCTTGAAAATACGGCGGAGGAGCCATAGTCGTATCATATGGGAATTTCACTGGGGGCACTAATTGAGCACATTAATGCAGCAGCTCGCGTAACAGTATGTATATTTACTCTTTTCATTTTTATAAATATGTATGCTCTATAGCCTAGTGGTGGTTGACTATTGCGCGGACAATCGAGGTTTGATCCTCACTGGAAGGTTTTTCTTTTTAGTCGTGGAGAAAGTATAGTCTTTTACTTGTGTAAAATGGCTATTATTTACTTGGATGATTCCAAAACTCACTCGCTGCGCTCCCTCGTTTTGGAAACTTCATCCGCGTGAATAATAGCCATCATTCTGCACTCGTTGAAGAATATACTATTATCTACGACCACCTTTAAATTTAGTCATCTACGAACCAAAAAAAATGTGTGAAATCATACATTATAGATACGTTGAAAAGCGTGCGTAAACGAACAAATCTTTTTATATGGGACTTTCATTATAACACTCAAAAGCGTGCGTAAATGACCAATGCTTTTTAAATGGGGTTTTTATTTCAACACTCTTTTTTAGCTACGTAATGATCGAGTTGCCTTGGATTTAGTCATTTGTTGTATAAGCCATAGATAAAAAAATACTTAGAGATGGGAAACTGACCTGTGGTGCCCTCTATTTGTACGGGTGGAGCCACCTTGAGAGTCCCGTCAGTACCTCTAACACAAATCAGATGGTTGTGAGCTTCGCTAACAGTCGAAAAAAAGATTCCTGTAATTTTACGGTTGTTGGCGGCATATTCAAAATTGCTGTAATTTCACTTTTATTGCAAAATGACATTTATGGTCCATTTTTTAAAATTTCATTTGAAGTTACTCAACATTATATTGATATTACAATAATAACAATCAAAAAGTCAAGTGAAATAGAATGAAATGTCAAAAAATGGACCATACAATGCCTGAAGTGAGAAAAATAAAGCAATAATTATCATGTTTATATATTTTATTGAATAAAAAAAGTATAAAATGAATGAAACGTTTTTTTACATATTCCAATGACAAACATGAAGAGAAATAACTGATAGGAATTCAACAAAAATGCTGGGAAGTTCAAAGCTGTATAAGAGAATAACTACTTCTGACACTTTTCATTTAAAACATGTTTTTTATAAAGATAGAGCTTACCGGGTACACTTCACATTACAGTCTTTCACAAAACATATTCTCGACATTGTCTCATGAAATAAAATTCCCACTATAAACAATAAAAACCAACTACGAATACTCAACACACAAACAAATAAGCAAAATAGTTTTTAAAAACGATAAATTAACTCCAATGTTAAAATGTCATATACCTGGAAATGTTATTGTCACTTTGACATCGATAAAAAAGGTGCATTCTTTTTTATCGCGATAAAAACTCCTCTTCCTCAATGTCTAGTAAGTGGATGTCACTTTTACACAATGACAATTAGTCGCAAGTTTGGTTACTTATAAATTCACAGCGATTAATCCATATATTCTGTCGTTAATTTATCTTGCCAAAAAACACTCGAGCTTTTCTTTTATCGGATAAATTTCTCTTTAACTCAAAGTTTTGCCAATCACTAAATTTGCTCGAAAAACTGACATTAGATAAAATCGCTCCACCTTTGGTGTCGCGATTTTATCATGTCAGTTTTTCTCTTAAAATTACTGTTTCGTTTCAAAGAGAAATTTATCCGATAAAAAAAAAAGCTCTTGTGTTTTGATTATTTTTTCACTTGTCAAAATCTGACATTTTGGTGGTTTTAACCAATAGCAATACATTATTCTAGCCAATCATCCGGTATTATACTGATAATTCTGCTTCCTCATCGATAAAACCTTGTTTACATCGAAGCGTCAAAATTTTACTTTTAATTTGTCATTATTGACAACTAAAAGTGCTTCGAAGTTTATTGAAAAATAAACGCAAACCGATTGAGTGCCATCACCCAAGAGAATATTGAACATTCAGGTAATACAAAAGATAAAAGATAAAATCCCTCGTCCTAACGGACTCGTGATTTTATCAATCGGTTTGTTTTCATATTTTTGCCACAAATAAACAAGTTTTCGTGGAAAATAAAAAATTATCGAATAAATTTGAAGCACTCGTGGTATTACCTTTGATAAATTAACTCCAATGTTAAAATGTCATATACCTGGAAATGTTATTGTCACTTTGACATCGATAAAAAAGGTGCATCCTTTTTTATCGGATAAAAACTGCAAATTCTGCACTCGTTGAAGAATATACCATTATACAAAAACAGTCTGTGTCAATAGATTTATTGTCCCAAAAAAAAACCGACGAATTTTAAGCATTTTTCATGTCGAAAACATTTTTTTGTCGGAAATTTTGAAGCAAGGGGTGGTATGAAAATATTTCGCGATATAAACTGCTTTCTACTTACTTCCTTATTGCTTGGAATAATGGACTTAAAATTCACTGGAATGTGTGAAATTTTTCCCTGAATCGATTGGTGAAGACTATCTATCTTTCCAATTAGTCCAGTTATGAGTAATATTTTGTTTTGAAAATTGGATTTTCGAAAATTTCATGACTTCATTTGGAGGGGAAAAATGAATTTAAACAAAAAAAACTTTGCCAGTTCATTTCTCGTCCCAAAAAACCCCTCGAGACGAACTTTGAGCATTTTTTATGTCGAAAACATTTTTTTGTCGAAAATTTTAAACTAATAAAGGTATGAAAATATTTCACGATATAAACTGCTTTCAACTAACTTCCTTATTGCTGGGAATTATCGACTCAAAATTTTATGGAATATGTAAAATTTTCTTTTGAATCGACTGGTGAAGACTAGAACGTTCTATCTTTCCAATTAGTCGAATTATGAGTAATATTTTGTTTTAAAAATTATATTTTCGAAAATTTCATAACTTCATTTGGAGGTGAAAAAATGATTTTATACAAAAACAAACTTTGCCAGTCAATTTCTCGTCCCAAAAAAGCACTGAAGATGAATTTTAAGCATTTTTCATGTCGAAAACATTTTTTCGAAAATTTTGAATCAAGTACTATTATTATAACGCCTTACAAATTTGAAGTACACTTTTCAAAAAGTGGACCGTTCACCAAGAAGCGGCTTCTACTTCTGTGATTAAGTCAGCTGATGTTAATAAAGTAAAATATTTAAACTATTTCATTTTTTTTAATCCATTTCATTTCTTCATGCAGATTCTTTTTACTATAACAGGCATAATAATTTTATATAACTTTTATTTATCGCGGAAGCTATTTGATTTCGTCAAAAATTTACTTCCTTCTAAGTCTATTAAACCGCAAAATCGGTATCGATCTGCACTAGGTATATTTTGTAATTCTTTTTTCAATAACCTACTAAATCAATTCAAACACATAATTCATGGGAACTAAAACAGCATAAATAAGCCATTGAGTTTAGTTTTTATACATTTATATATCCACAGTTAATAGCAGTTGATGTATTTTCTTTTAAATCGCTACTAAGAAAATGCTGTTTTGTCAATTTATATTTGTGGCGTATTTTATACAAAATTTGGAATATACCAACGGAAAGCAGTAAGTTGACGCTTTGTTTATTATTCTATACATACAGTGTGGATGCAACAATTTGCATACATTCGATAAAAAAGGCTTTCTTAATAGTGATTGTTCGCCTATTTGTTGATAATAATAAAATCCCTCGCAGCAGCTTGGAAAACACGGGGAGTAACGAGCAACGGAACCAGCAGAGTTCATAGATCCACCCTTAAACTAAACGCTTAATTAGAAATTAACAAACAACGACTCAAAAACACCCTCAGGCTCTGGTGCAGGTATATAAGAGCGCAGGCGCTCAATAGAAGAACTCAACAGAGTATCGCTTGTCTGGATCCCTGGTCCCTCTGGCATAGATGGAAATGAGAAGTCAGGCTCTCTTGCAAGAAAGGGTGCCACTCGTGTCTTTGTCGGACCAGAACCTACAATAGAGGAGTTCAGTCTAAGGTCAGTGTGGCCAACAAAAAGTGGTTTTTCTGACAAGAATGACAGTTAGTCTACCCCTTAAAACATAAGATTTTTGCATGTTTTTTATCATTGCGAACATCTATATTGCTTTATTAATATAATGAATACACCCCCGAAGCGTAAATCTTGGAATTTAAAATGACTTTTTAGCTGAATACACAGCACATCGGTGGCCAAAAATTCCAGGAACTCTTGGCATGTCACCATTTCATTTCTGTTATCTGTCACTAGTTATGTCAGATGTCAGTGGAAAAAGTAATTAGAAGAATAGAGATACAACTAACTAGAAATGCAACTAAAATCTAATCGAAAATGGACATACACAATTAAACGAATATCAACAAAAATAAATATAACTGACATTTGACATAACCAGTGACAAAATAACAGAAATTCTTCTTCTTCTTTATCCTTTATTGGGTAATATCACAAGGGATAATTAAAATAACAGAAATTAAATGGTGACATGGCAAGAGTTCCTGGAATTTTTGGCCACCGATGTGCTGTGTATTCAGCTAAAAAGTCATTTTAAATTCCGAGATTTACGCTTTGGGGGTGTATTCGTTATTTTAATAAAGCAATATGGATGTTCGCAATGATAAAAAAACATGCAAATATCTTATGTTTTAAGGGGTAGACATTAACTGTCATTCTTGTCAGAAAAACCACTTTTTGTTGGCCACACTGACCTTAGACTGAACTCCTCTATTGGCATCACATAAAGTTTTGCCAAACGCAAAATACCTCGACAGCAAGAAGAGCTTTAGATTTCTGGCACAACTTACTAAAATTGGTTCATTCAAAGGCTTTTATACATGGCGAATGAAATGAAAACGACAAACCAACACAAGAAATTCTAATAAAATTGTCTGGCAACCCCGGACACGGCAGCCAACTTTTGGACATTAACTTCCCCCGTTATATGATTAATTATTCCATATAGGTACACTTTGGATATTTAGATTTTGTTCAGTGGCTGCAACTGTTACTACAAATGTCAAAATTGCAAACTTATCGTAAACGAACTATACCGCAAGCCTAACCCTAACCTAACATGCACCGCTTTTCATATATTATAGAAAGAGACGTAGAAATGTGACAGGCTGCGTACAAGAGAGAAAGAGAAGGTAGTGGAAGTAAGAGAGATAGAAGGTACGCTGCCTACTTTCCCTACTCTCGTCGAAATTATGAAAAGTGCCGCTATCCATTACGAACCGGGAAGGTGTAGCCATATTTAAAAACTTGTGTTTATTCTTACGTTTTCCTAGATTGTAATTATAATGAAAAATTTATAATAAAATACTTTTCTTTTCAGTGTTCACATAAAAATACATGTGCCACAGATAATACACAAACACAACCATAAAATGATAATATACAAAAAGCCTCATAATGTTGGTGTAAAGAAACATGTCGTGGTCCACAAACACAACCATGACCACAAAGTGGAGCATGTTCCTAAACATACCCATCAACATAAACAACCCAAACCTCACCATAAAGAGAAACATCATAAACCTTTTTATGAACATTACGAATATAAACTTAACCCTATTCCAATTCAAGACAACGGACTTAAGAATGATGATGATCCTTTTAAAAAAATAGAAGATCAGAAAGTAACGAATTTATTTAAATCGTTAAACGATGATATATTAAAATCGTCTATAAAAACTGAGCATGTCGAGATCACTCAAATAAACCCTCAAGCATCCAATCCTGAAGACCGAGTAAACGTCAGAGGGAGTTATAAAGTGCAAGAAAGTGATCCTCACGACGCTACGACTACGTCTTATCACGAGTATGATTCGCCGTTTACAAAAGAAATCGCTAAAACTTTGACAAACTTCAAAGAATATTTCCAAGAACCTTACGAAGATGTTAAAAAAGAAGGCGATAAAGATGATGATGGTTTTCAAGATTACGACGATGATTTAGGCTATAGAAATCACGAGGAGCAACGACTTAAACAAGTTATTTTATACAAAAGCCATGACGAAAAGAGTACAAGTAGTGATTAAAAATAATAAATATTAATAAAAATCCTAATATATTTTAAAACTTCTTTTATTCTTCTTAAAGTCATCGAATACATGAAAAATATAAATAATTAATTATTAATACACAAAAACATAGTATACCTACTATTGTTACCTTTGAACAATGGTAATCTGGCATCGGGAGGCACGATGACTAGTAATATGTAACCTTTAATAGTTTATAGTCAACCTATGTACTTTAGGGACCGTGATACGCAGTGTTGTATTCTTTGATACAGGCTATGAAGTAAAGGACTAGATATGATGAGTGCCTTTAACAGATTATTTTGTGTATGTATGGTTGCCTATACCAAAATCTTTAATAAATAGAAAATAACTCGTAATCGGGTGAAAAAAATTTAATATCCAAGAAAGAACATGAAAAATTTTCGATTTTCGATAAACTCCGTACCACTTTCAACATAGGTCTTTGACGACAGTTATCGAAATCGACGCAAACACTCCAAACCACAAAACAATTATGTTGTGCACCAAACCCTTTGACGTGCCCTTTGACATTTGACACTGTTGAAGTTGACAGCAATGGCGGTTCTGATATGTCAAGAGAAAATAGAAAATAACAAACTGAACAGATTTTGCAAGCGGGTTGTAGTTTGTTACACATAGGAATAATTTTCAAGATTATTTATTAGTAATTGTGAGTTTATGTAACATAATTGGTTCTGATATTGAAGTAGTTTGAAAACACATTTTAATATATTCTTATGTACAAAGTATCGAGAATTAAGGGAAAAATAGTAAGCATGGCACAATTGACCTGGGAAATAAAACGCTATCGTATCTAAAAATGAAATTGGGTACGTAAAAATGGAAAATTGGGATTCAGAATGGACTAATTGTCCAGATGACGATACCGACTCAAAATATGTTGTGTCGGAATTACCAGCTTCGTGTGTTCAGGAAGGTATTTCAGAAGATCCAAAATCCATTGACCTATTAACAAAAGGAAATTTCACAAATAGCCCTACTGTTTCTATAGACTCTGGTGAAAATTTAGATGACGAATTACATTCAAAAGTGGAGTATCCATTATTAAAAACGTCAATTATAAACGCATCTTTAGCAAAAAGAAGGTTACAAGCCTACTCAAAGCAAGTTAGAAAATCACCTGTCAAGGAAGAAAAAAATGATGATAGCAAACATCAAAAAGAACCTGTAAAGAAACCGAAAAAAGGTAAAAAACTATGTTTTAAAGTTGTTTGATATTAATAGGAAAGCAAATGGATGGGATCTATAAGAAAATATAATTGGTTAGGTATAGTTACACCTCCATACTATTTGATAATAAATAAGTTAATCTAGTTAGTATAGAAGAGTTTATTAATAATAGGTAAGATTTCATTATTGTACTTTTGAAGAAGTCTTGATTATAAGAAAGTATTACATGGACATTGTTCAAATGTATATAAAATTTTGTGTAACCTGAAATAGTAGAAACTAATAATTTTCATTGTTTCCATGGGACTGAATTTTGTAGATTAAAAATAAAATTCTCTGTTCTATAGACTTTGTTATTCTTGCCTAGTTAATAGTTTTTCTAGACTTAAAATAAATAACAGTAAGAACAAAATATTAATATTCACTCTGCACCTGATTTATTTATTTAATCATATAATTGGCCAATAATCAGAATAGATCTGGTGTTATGGCCTACAAAGTATTCCTTGATTAATATAATAAACTACAAAAATAAATAAAAACATTATGAAACACAAAGATATATTGTAAAGGTAAAGAAAAATAGTTCAACAAAAACATGTTGGAGTTCTATAGTTTGAAAACTGCAACATGGTAAAATATAATACTAAAACAGTCTACTTTCTAATCAGGTATCTGCATAATCAAATACAGTTTTTTTTAAAAGCTTTTTTGAATTTAGTCCTAGAAGAAATGTTTGTGATGTCTACAGGAAGTTTATTGTATTGTTGGGCTCCTCTATAGATGGGTGTATCCTGATTTTTCTTTGTTCTCACGTATTTTTGTTTCAGTCTGACAGCATTTCTTGTATTGAAATTATGTGTATCTCCTACTGTTTCCACGGTGGTATTACATAATATGTATTTATTCAAGATTCCGTGTATAAGTTTAACTTGTTATTATCCATACAAATATCATTCGTGAGCTGCTTGAATTGTAAAAACATATTCTGACTGAATTTATGTTTTACATCTTCTACTTTCAACATAGATTGCAATATTATTTTTTAAATCATGTCCATGGAGTGAAGCAAACATTGATTAGTTTTTTGTTTAGATCTGTATCCAAGTGAAAAAGCAAAGGCAGTTATTCTAGAAATAGAGGAAATAAAAAAGAGAGATCAGGAAATAGAGGATATAAAAAAGAAAGAATTAGAAGATACATATAAACGTCTAGGAGTAGCAGATGCAATTAAAAACTTTCACAGTCGTCATATTTCAGATTTGTCAGGTATTTATTATCATCAACTAAAATGGCACAACTGTTTTTGTAACATTGCCAGAGAATGCAACACTTTGTTCAGTCTTATACTTATCTGCACTATCATTAATTTTGCAACTGTTGTTAACTAATGGTATTTTGAACTAAGTACTATGAGAATCTCTTTGGTTACTATGTATACATATGAATATCTTTAGTTTATATATTTGATGAAATTAGGCCATTTTTTACCAGATCGAAACCAGCAGTTTAAACGAAGAGAATTAAAACAAAGAAATTACAGACGTACAGATTCGTTTATTCGTAAATCTCCTACTCCTGAAGATGTTAGAGCTAAAAACCGATATTCCTCTTCACAAAAATACCCAAAGGACTGGGCTGAATATAAAAAACAAAAATCAATTCCAAGTGACAGCAGAAGTAGATATTTCCAGAAAAAAGGTTTTAGTTTGAGTTTACTCGATAAATTATATAATTTTGATGTACCATTTTCACTAGTACCATGTAGAATTGAAATGGAAACTGGAATAAAGGAAATACCGCTTCATTCCATAAAGTAAGTAATTTAATTATTTTTTTCCTTAATAATAATAATAATAAACGTCATTTATTGGTACAACCAAGTGGCCATCAACCGAGGTCCTTCAGCCAGTATTATTTACATTGTTTATTATAATATACTTAATAGTAATAAAAGTAATATTTTGTGTAATTAAAAAAAATAAGATAATTAATTAGAAAATAAAATAAAAAAGTTAAAAGTTATTGCCAGAATGTTCACTTTCCTTCAGTGAATATTTACCACTTCCCAAACTGTCTTATGAGGATATTTTCGTTTCAACTGTTGTGTGTGATCTCATTCAATGCATAGTTTGTTCATTATTTCTTTATTATGCGTCCACTTAGAGAATGTTTTGGACAGAGCTGTCATTCTACCCTTCAGTGGCTGTACATTTGTGGTTTTGTGTAGAAGTTTGTTTGATGGATTGTGGAGAGGGTTTGATGGATGTCTCATTTTTGTGATGGCTCTTAAAGTTGTTGTCTCTGCTGTCTGTAATGTTTTCCATATGGGTCTTCTGGTTGTTTGGTATACTTTATGGCCATACTCGAGTATCTGTCTACAGATACTTTTGTATATGTGTGCTGCAGTTTTCTTACTTATGCCCATGTTTTGGTATGTTGTGCTTCAAAAGTGTTTTCCTCGGCTAATACATTTTTTCTTTGCTATCTCCACGTTTTTGTTGAAGTTAAGTTTATTGTCGATAGTCATACCAACGTACTTTACAGTTGATGTGCATGGAATTATGTTATTGTTAATATAAATAGATGGTGTTTTGGGTGTCGGTGTATGATTGAAAATTATTAATTGCGATTTCGAAGGGTTAGGCTTCATTCTCCACCTGTTGAACCATTTCTCCATTATGTTCATTCATTGTTTTTTTGATGCTGTTATTATGACTAATTAAAGCGTTGTCATCTGCATACTGCAATATGTATTTTTGTAAATTAATGTGCTTTGGTGCTAACCCAAAGTTGTATATATCATAACAGTAGAGATTGTAGAGCAGAGGAGAAAGTGGGGAGCCTTGCGAGACTCCTTGTTGAGGTATAATTGTTTGTGAGAAACTGTTGTTAACTTTTATTTGTATTGTTCTGTCACTGAGGTAATTTTTTATTATTAGTAACAGGAATTCCAGGCACTTCATTTGTTGTAGCTTGTACAACAATCCACAATGCCAGACACTGTCAAAGGCTTTGTTAATATCCAAGAAAATTTTCCTTAATAAATACAATAATTTTGTGAATAGAATAAATTTATATTGCAGCTACTAGATATGATTTATCTGATTGTCATCTAAGTACTGCTTCTGCTGGGCTATTTTTTTCTGTCAGTCCAGGTAGCAAGGGCTCTTGAACAGTCAGCGAATATTTCGATATTTCACCAGCCTCTACATTTGTTTTCTTTTTTATATTTTTAGGGTAACAAAAAGTCGACCTGCTATAATATATAGCGCTAATACTGACAAATTAAAAGATGCTTTTCCCTCACGAAATCAGTTGTATGACTTTGTTTCCAAGGAACGGCAAAAGTGTATTAAAGATGTCATCAGTAAGCATGTTAAGTGAGTACATACCTTATTTTATCACAATAGGTAATTATATTGTATTTATATGATACTTGTCTTGAATTAAACGACTTTTTTTGAAGCTTTATAATATTGAAGAGTTTTATTTTTTTCAGAGCATTTCCAGTCACCAAAAAAATGATGTCTCGACCTTGGTACAATAAACAATGGAGAAAATCTTCATTCACAGAGTGCAAAGTTCTGGAAAAATCAGTGGGATTGTCCTTTCTTCAAAATTATTCCGATGAAGAAGAGGATGCTGAAACCGAAGAGATTATTATTTGCAGCAATTCAAAAAAAAATACAGTAGATATTCCAGTTATTGGTCATTTCGAATATGAACCTGTTCGCGCAAGTGCAAGAAATCCTTCAGAAGAATTTTCAATCAAAGAAACAGGATTTGAAAAATTCGAACAAGATTCAATCTCGAAGAATTTTAGTGACTCTAAAAGTGAAGTGTCTGTTTTTACGCCGGAAAGAAATAGATCAGATTCTGCGACAGTTGCTAATTCTGCCTTGGAAGACGAATCGGGGATTTTAACACCGGATATATCTGACCTTCAGTTACTAAAAATTCAAAAAAAAAATACCGCTAAATCGATAGAGGACGAACCAATAAATAAAGATGCCAAATCGGATTTGAAAAAAAAGAAGAAAAAACGGAAACTAGACATCGAACAATCCGATGATGATTCTCCTAAGAAAAAGAAAAAAAGAAAATCTAGATCTAAAAAATCGAGCAGTTTCGATAGCAATGACACTTCCTGCAATGGAAATAAAAAGAAGAATAAACTGAAACCCAAAGAAAAAAGAAGCAAGAAGAAAAAAGCAGATGCCGAAAGAAGTATAAAAAAGAAGAATAGGCATATCACGAAAAAAAGAAAAAGTTCAAAAATTAAATCTCCCTCGGAGGATGTAAAGAAAAAGCCCAAAAAGAAGATGAAGAAACAGGAAGAAACGGACAACAAAAAGTCTTCAAACAAAAAAGAACCAGTCACCGAAAAAAATTTGAAGCAAAAAAGTGTCGCATCAGAAGAAAAACAAAACTACAAAGATCAACATAAAAACGACGATTTAGAAAAATTAAAACTGCTCAAAAAGCAGAAAATTAAGAAAGAATTTGCATTAAACGAATTTTCAGAAAAACATTCACCAATAATTGATAAATTGATAAAAAAAGAGCCTGAAGATGACTCGTTATTGAAAGCATCGACTAATGTCGTCGAAGCAGGTGCTAGAACACCGGACACTAACGACTACAGTGGAAACTGGGAAAGAGACGACCCATCTTGGGAAAGCGAAGAAGAAAATAATGTCCCCAAAGAAAAATTAAAACTGAATACTTCTTCATGCTGGGAAAGCGACGAAGAATTATACGAAAATAGACAACCGGAAAGTAGACCAGTAGAAAAGACAATAGAAACCAACGAAATGCGAGATTTAGAAATTCCCTTGAACATAAAACCGTTCAAAAAGCGGGAAATTCAAATAATCAAAAAAGATGTTTTCAGCATCGAAGTAGCTTCCAAAGAAGAAAAATTAGAATACCCGATAATTTTAGAAAAACAAATTAACGTTATAAAAGAAGCTGAAAAAAAACGCAGATGGGATAAAAAAGAATCCGATCCTAAGACTGAACAAATCATCGGCGCAAACAACAAAGCAGAAACGACATACACCGTTTTAGAAAACGAATACGAGGAGTTCATGAAAGCCGTTAGTTTTAATACGAATTCGAGCCCCTCTTGCGGAATACAAAATGCCAGCATCATATCCATCAGCAGCACCGATTCGAAAAATAGCTTGGAGATTATAACAGAGGAACCGAAGAAGCAAAGTCAAATAATTATTCCACCGAACGATATTCCGTTCATTCCGATGCCAGAAGATTCCAAATTAGTACCGACACCGGAAAATATCAAACTGCAACCGGTGCCGGAACATTTTAAACTGCAACCGGTGATGGAAGATTTCACAGTACAACCGGTGCAGGGAGATTACAAACTACAACCGATGCCGGTAAATTTCAAACTACAACCGATGCCGGAAAAGATCAAACTACAACCGGTGCCGGAACATTTTAAAATGCAACCGGTGATGGAAGATTTTAAAGTACAACCGGTGCCGGAAGATTCCAAACTACAACCGATGCCGCTAAATTTCAAGCTACAACCGGTGCTGGAAGATTTCAAAGTACAACCGGTGCCGGAACATTTTAAAATGCAACCGGTCATGGAAGATTTCACAGTACAACCGGTGCCGCAAGATTCCAAACTACAACCGATGCCGGTAAATTTCAAACTACAACCGATGCCGGAAAAGATCAAACTACAACCGATGCCGGAACATTTTAAAATGCAACCGGTGCTGGAAGATTTCAAATTACAACCGGTGCCAGAAAGTTTCAAACTACAACCCTTGCCGGAAGATTTCAAGGTACAACCGGCGCCGGAAAGTTTCAAAATACAACCGGTGCCGTCTCCGAGCGCAATAAATACGCCGAAACAACTAATCGAGTTTGATCTGTCGCCGAAAACTCCTACTCCCGATACGGACCTCGTTACCACTTCTCTTTTAACCGACAAAACTAAATCGTTCTCTTTCACCACCTTAATGCTACCTTCGAAAAAAGTACTAATCGATAATTCAAATTTGAAATTGGGAGATTCCGACGACGAAACGGCTACGGTATTGAAACCTATCGAAGACGTCAAACGGGAACTTTCTACTTATTCGATAAATACGGATCAAAATAAAACGGTGACGAAATTGGCGTTTGAAAAAAATGCGGAAATCAAACGAGTCGATGATAATTCCGAGCTGGACCGTTCGAAAGACAATTCCGAGCTGGAACGTTTGAAAGTTAAGGTTCATAGTAACGCTGGATGCGAGAAGCATCAACCAGTCAATAAGGCTGGTTCAAACAAAAGGGATAGTCAATCGTCGAAACATAGAAGAGCTAGTCCTCGAAGAAGAACGTATTCGCCGACGTCGAGGGAATATTCGCCGAGAAGAAGACGAAAATCGCCGGAACGATATAGAAGCAGGTCACCAGGTGAGTTTTTAATCTTTAAGCTCGCCCCTAGAAAACAATAGAATCATCACACCCCCCCTAAAGTGCTAGTGACAATCAACTACCTACCAACTAGGCGGCTACTACTAGTACTCAGTTATATAATCAGCAACAAAATAATAATAATGGCCATTTGCAACGACTCACTGTTTAAGTGTACTTAATTAAGTAGAGCTTTAAATCTAAGCCTCCCTTAAAAATATAACCCTTGCACCATGTCAACTGTAGGTCAGCTTAGCTAAGTAGCCATGCAGTTTGGCATCAATGCAAATTCTAGAAAATTTTAGTTTAATTTAAGTGATTGGTAACAGTCTTTCGACTTCATATGCACTTATGGCCGTTTGCACCAATAGAAGCATAAGCTTAGAATAACTATGGGAAGTTTAAAATTTAAGGGTTGCTTAGTTAAAGTTCAGTTGCACCAATGTCTTAGTTCTGCTTCTTAGCTTAGTATTTAATACATTTGTCAAACTCGCTATTTAAGTTGAGTTCAATCTATGCTAGTATTTCAGCCGAATGTAGTCAAATTTGGTTACCAATGTTAGAAAGAGAAATTTCCAATAATCAATTACCTGCGTTATCAGGATAGCATCATAAGTTTTTATCCAGGTTTTCTTATGATTTGTCATTGGAATATTTGTTAATCGATACACACTTCAATACACAAAATCACCAAACTGAGTTATACATATTTTGAAAACAAAAATAATCTTACACAAAAAAGTAACAACAAACGCGTTTTATTAACATTTCCAAAATAAGCGGAAAAAAGCGCTATCCGAATAAAAACCGTTCCTGGAACGTGCACTTCACTGGATTCCATTTCTAGTAGGCTGTCATAAAATAGAATATTTTATTCACATTTTACCAGAGATGTGATCTACTATGAATGGACCTTAATAAAATTTGACAACAAAGTTTTGTAGTCTTAAGCTTCAAAATATTATTGATTGTCTAGTTGTCATATTTATTCGTTGTGTCAGATAGGGACCAAAAATTATTTTATTACTAGTTAATCTTGACAACGGTAGCTGGAACGCTACCGAAACGTCGAAATAAAAAACATTATTGTGGTTTGATTCCCAAAAAATAAGAGAAAAAATAATAAGTAATGCCGCAAGGAACTTACAGAAGATATTAAGCAACTTTTAGGTTGTATGTGTATGTGTGATTTTTGGGGTGACATTCACTGAGACCTAAAAGGTCTATTGTGCCCCCTTACTTCTACTCAGTTTCTGAGGAGAGTCTCAGAAACTAGTAGTTCCTTTAGTCCTATTTCCCGGAGGAATTTTAGGATGTCTGCAGGCTTCAACTTAGGCAAATGTTCCTCTTCTATCCAGTAATCTCCCAGGTGCTGTGCTCTAGGATTCTGGAATACTGTGCAGTTGGAAAGTATGTGGATGGAGGTTTCTTCTTCCATTCCACAAATTCTGCATTCTTCTTCCTCCACTATTTTGAGCTTTTTCAGGTGCCCATTCAGGCGACAATGTCCCGTTAGGATCCCTGTCAAAACTCTTAGCGCAGTTTTACTTTGACTTATGCAGTCTTTTGATCTCAACAGGTTGTAGTCACCCAGAAGAGTCTTTGATTGTATAAGCCCTACTAGATCTTTCCAATGGTCAGATCTTCTCTTTTCCTCGGCTTTACTAATTTCTTCCAATATTACATTGGAGCTGATTCCGCAAAAGGGTTCGGGCCCCCAGAAAGGTATTTCAGTCCCCCTCTTTGCTAGTTCATCTGCTATTTCATTTCCTTCTATTCCAGTGTGTCCTGGAATCCATAGTAAGGTGACTATGTTGTTCTCGCCTAGTTCATTGAGTTTGTCTAGGCATTCCCACACCTTTTTGGAACTAATTACACAAGAGCTCAGTGCCTTAATGGCTGCTTGACTATCCGACATTATGATAATCCTTTGTCTTCTGTATCCTTTATCAATATTGAACTGGGCGCACTTTCTTATGGCGTGGATTTCCGCTTGAAAGATACTTGGGGTTTTTCCCAAGCTTTCAGAGTGTTTGGTTCCTGGCCCGAACACTCCTATCCCAGTTCCTTCTATTGCTTTTGAGCCGTCTGTGTACCATTGAATGGCATTCTTTCCAAGTCTGGTAATGGTATTTGGATCCCATTCCTTCTTGTTGCTCATTTCCGTAACGAATTTCTTTGAAAAGTTTAGGTTAAGGATGGTTTAAATTGAGTTTGAAATACGGTGCAACAAAAATATTGACTTTAAGTGGCCCTTAACCCTAAGCTTCACTTGAAATAGTCGTTGCAAATGGCCATAAGTCTGTTATAATAAAATATTTTAACTTTAAACTAATAAATTAAAATAAGGTGGGACAAGCTCCACCTCTGTCGTCTGTCTCTACCTGGTGTATTAAGACCATTATCAAAGTTACCAGTCTTGTTGCCTGTTGGAGAATCAGCTGTTTACGTTGGGCGCGGCTCTTATTTTTGAAGTTTTGTCAATTTTTAGCAAGTAGAAGATACCATTCTAGAAGAAACCATTCGCCTCATAGAAGAAGAACTCCTTCGCCGAGAAGAAGGTCGCCAATAAGAAGCTCATCGCCAAAAGATCGAACGAATAAAAGAATATCGAGCAGATTGGATAAAAGAGAAAAGGAAAAAGAAAAGGTGATCATTGAAACGAAAAACGTTCTCTCTTCCCCATCAGAAGGTCCTAAAAGGAGCGTAGCCGATTCCACGATATCAGGTAAAAAGCTTTTATGAAAATGTTATTGAAATCTGCAGCATTTTTCCTCCATTTTGGAAATTGACTTTATAGGTTAGAAAATAAAGCTCAAATCAGAGCTTCCAGTAAAAAGATACTGAAGTTTTCCTTTAAAGGTAATTTCTATTTATTTGATTGCAGTGAAATATGTTCCGTTTGTAATATGCATACACCAGAATCGTTGGAGCACATTCTATTCAAATGCCCAATTTACAGTCCTCTTAGACAAAACAGATCTTTTTATGGTGTGGATGGTATTGATGGTCTAGTACATTATTTAAACGTCAATAATGACAATCTCTCCGAGCTCTCTATTCTAGCCCATAGTGTTATTGCTATCTTAAAGATGAGAGCTTTTGCATGCAGAGAATAGATAATTACACAATACATTTTATACTTGCATATCATTTATTGTACCTAATTTATGTACCGAACCCTTGTGAAAAGATGTATCTTATGCACAATAAAAAACTATCTATCTAACTAAGAGGAGCAATATGAATTTAATTTGGCATTTCTGCAGTCTAGTGATTGGTTAAATTGCCGCCTGTTTCACACAGCTTTTTTGATACAACTGACAACGATATTTTGTCAGTTTTGTGTTTATATGAGAATATTATAACTTCAATCTTTGTTAGGTACATCTTTTTCACGGTTGTTGTTTTATTCCTAACTAAGTATTATATTCCAACCAAGTTGAGTGCTATTTTTGTCATTTATTCAGTTTGATAAACAAAATATATGCTTGTTTTTTCTTGTTAATAATATAAATTTACAAGTAAAATCTAATTATTGTAAATATTTATACATCAAGTTTTACTTACAATATACAGTACATTATTATGTTATTTTTCGATATACAATTTTCTGTTGACTTGTATACTTTGGCAAGTTTATCTGAAACCGTGAAAGGAATGCAGTCGAAACCATTCGACATTGCCACGTTTAACTATAAAAAAACTGAAGTGCTAACTATGTAGTGATAATAATCAGAAAAGGGTCTTTTTATTATTAACAATATTAAAAATATGATTAAACGTTAATTTTATAATGTGCTTGTTTCCTTGGATTTATTCTATTAACATTATTTTTTCAATTTATGAATATTTAAAGATGAAGACTTTTCCAAATTTGTTATGGGCTTTTTGAAGCTCTGGCAGCGTTGTACGAAAACCATAATGACCACACCTTCCGAATTACATAATTGGTGATTTGTATCGACCAGCTGACTTCTTATTGGCAAGCGTGTGCGTGAGATCTTCCCTCTCACTTCGTCAATTGACTGATATTGATTTATCCAGTGGCGTTGGTATTGTCAGTTACCTTTGTATTTTCAGTTTTACTTGGTAAAATAGGTACCGTACGCCATTTGTACGTTTGACAGTTAGGCGCCATGTTTTTCCTCGCCTCTCACCGATGCCGCATAGCTTCAGATAAACTTGCCAAACTATAGCAGTGACTATGCTTCTAGTTCGTGCTCAAATGGAAATAGAGGATCATTTATACATACAGTAGCTTTTTTGTACATTTTTTATTTTTTTTATTTCAAGTTAGTGCTTCGTTCAGGTACTTAATTAGAGAGTTTACTTCACAGTCATTTCCTAATAAAATTTTAAGGTTCTGAGGTAGATTATTGTTTTGTCTCTGTAGTTTGTACTTACGGCAGTCAATTATAAAATGTTTCACTGTTATGTCACATCTGCACAGATCACATTTGGATGATTCCGTTTTTTGTATTGATGGGTTAATCTGGTGTGACCTATTCTTAGTCTTGTTAGTAAAACTTGGTGAGGGCGTCTTGTAGGTATCATTTTCCACGGTTTCACGTCGGTTTTTGTTTCGCGTAACTTCACTTTGGATTCTCGCCACTGACTCTGCCACGCACTAAGCACTTTTTCTTTGACGTGGATCTTTAGGTCATTAACCGTTATTTCTTGCACTGTTATTGCACTTTCACTTTCTTTTCTTGCTTGTCTGCCTCTTCGTTTCCCAGGATTCCGATGTGGGATGGGATCCACATAAATTGTACCTATTTGTCGGTTGTGTGGAGCTCATCTAGTATTGATTTTATGTATGGACAGATAAATAGGATGAGTATCATACATTTTTTTGGTGGATTCTAGTGAACTGAGGGAATCTGTGATTATTAAGAATTTGGAGTAGTTTAAACTTTTGGCATGTGTTACAGCTTGAAGTAGTGTGTACATTTCTCCTGTGTATACAGTGCTGAGGGGTGAAAGTTTAAAAGTTAATTTTGTGTCAGGGGTAATAACTGCAGCTCCGACGCCATTTGAAGTTTTTGAGGCATCAGTATACATTTGGTAGTATTCTTGATACTGATTTAGTTGGGTGTGGAAAGCTTGTTTTATGATGCAAGCGGGAGTTTCATGTTTTATGAATTATCAGGGATTTATCTATGCAAGGATGATTCAGTAGCCATGGTGGTGATATGGCACTATTTCTGAATGTTGGAGGATTTTCAATGTGCGTTGTGTGTTGTACATATTTATATAATCTAATTTGACATGAATTACTAATGATAACCGTACATTTTGTTCACAATAATGTGACATTTGGTTACAACTTTCGTCATGGCCTGTGGCCAATGATGATTCAAATTCTAGACTTGCACTGATTCCTCATTGGACACGAAAACTGCGAGCAATATAATACATGTTACATAATTGTCAATTTATTCAAAAAGTCTGAACACGACCCTTTCGGAACAGCCTCTAAGGGCCAGTTGTATGAAGCATAGTTAACCTAATGTCTATGGTTAACCCATGATCTCAGCTATTAGAGTGTTGTACGAAACGTAGTCAAGGATTATTGTGGTTAACTCATGAGTTAACTATGCAATTCAATGAACCACCAAAAATGGTGGTTTAACTAAAGTTCATTGAATAAACGTCAAATTCTGATGTGACATATCTTATAATTGACTGTCATATACTATAATTTCACAACTTTTTATTGTTTACAATGGAAAACGTGGATTATTTTGAAGAGTTAACGGATAATGAGGATTTTCTAGAAATGATAAGAGAAGTAGAAGAAGGTTTATTTACTTATTTGTATACGACTTTTATTCCTTATTGAGATTTTATGCTGGGTTTTTGGTTTATGGAGAAACGCTCGCATATTTCGAGCAAGAAAAAATCATTTTGAAGAGTGGACGGAAAATGAGTTTTTTGATAGATTCAGAATATCAAAAGGCACTGCAATTTAATTTTTTTTATATGGACCACCTTGCCTTGAACATAACATTTTTCGTCAGCATACTTTTTCTTGACTCTTTTTTTAATATTACTATATTTATTAAACAGTACGTCACTTGTTCGTTGTGTAGTTGAACTGATAAAATTAAATTCTTCAGCCAACTGAAGCCACAAATTTGTCTTATGCCGAGAACTTTCTGCATCCGTTTTCTTACACTCTATAACGTTTTTATACTTAGCAACTAGAGAAATCAGCGTCGATTCTTCAGATGCACTAAAATTTGGAGTACCTACGCTTGTTTTCTTCATCTGCCATATTTTCACTTCCAAGAGAACACACAAAATGATATTTAACGCCAAGCACGCTTTTGATCATTGACTGTTATTGTATAACGATTCCACAGTATACAAAAACTGTGACGATTTTTCAAGTTAGTACCAACAATATTGATAAAAATGCTCGAATGTTACTAGAGATTCGGATAACCAACATAAAAATATCAACTTGACTGTGGTTCAACTGACCACAACACGAACACCTTTCGTACAACGATTGATTGATTTGACTATGGTCAACATGTGAACCTGGTTCAGTTGATCAATTGGTTAACTACGTTACATACAACTGGCCCTTAATCTAGTAACTTTTAGTGGTGTAAGTGAGATTTCTTAAAATGCTCCTCCTAGTTTAAAAACAAGGTATACTAGTTTTTAATAACAATTTTTTTATTAATTTCAGATGATTCCCTGCTTCCACAACCGAACCTAGAAGAATACACGCACTCTCCAGTATCGTATTACGTCGGTCGAATGAAATTGGACGGAAAAAAAAGACTAACACTCGATGAAAGAATCAATTTAGAATTGGGATACCATAAAGATGAGTTCAAACCAATATCTACTACCTACGACAATTTTTCTCATAATCGTTTTACGAACAATTCGCAAATTGAAAGTTGTACGATGGATAAAAACGTTTTCAATGAAAATATATCTTCGAATTTCGTACAACTTGGGAATATGGTGGAAATCGTTCCCACAGACTTAAACCTCAAGACTGATATGTATCTTGAAAAAATTCAACCGAAACCCAAATCTGGGATTCTACAGGTAATCAAAAATTAATTTCCATCGCAAATTTTTTGTCATTTGTACATACTAATCGATTATATAAATTCAATTCAATACTTAAAAATATGCATATATGAGAGTTTTTTGTTTCCCCTAATTGAATTATTTAATGTACGCCTCTGGTTTGTTTACGGAAGTCGGCCATTTTCAGAAACCACTTTGGTCGATGATTCTTTCTACTGTTATGTTCTCAGTTCTTTCTTTTTTACCTCGTTGCATTCATTCGCCTCTCCCAAGTATTGACATTGTTTTTTGATGTTTGTTTTTTCCGGAATAATAATGAACTTTGTTATTACCATTTCTTGAGAATTTGAAAAGCCAAAAAATATACATGGCGATCCATTTGAAATAACAAAATCTATTATTTTTCCGGTAAAAGTGAATATCTGACAACAATGTAAATATCACCATAATTTCGGCCATATCAATCCACAATCTATAAAAAACGTGCAATCGTTTTCAGAGATAATTGAGGCGTTCCATACTTAAAACTCACTCTGTATAATGATTTATTTTCACCGTATAGGTCGGGAATGTGCTTCAAATTGTTCCGACTGAATTACTACCAGAACCGCCTCCGCTACCGCCTGCATCTCCAGTCGCACCACCGACGGACGAAATCGTTGCAAATTTGACTGTAACACCGGATAAAAAATCAGCCGAAGTAAATATGAAAATGAAGATAGATGAACGGAAAGCGGAACGAGAAAAACGCAAACTTGATAGAGAAGCTAAGCGAAGGGAAAAGGAAATTAGGAGGAGAGAAAAAGAGAAGCGTAGACAGGTTAAGATGAAACAAAAGACGGAAAATATGATTAAGGTGAGAAATACTTTGGAATTGGTTCTCAATTTGAACTCCTCCTTTAGAAAAACAATGTCCATCATTTTTATAAAATAATTGTTAATTAAACATCTATTTTTATAGAAAGCCTTGCAACTTGAAGTAGAAAATCAAGATGAGGAAGGAGATGCTGATTTACCAGCGCAATGGCCGCCTATACATGTTACCGGTACTCCTAAAGAAACCGTCAGTAGAAGAAGTATTCTTCTTAAATACGGACGGTGAGTTAAACAATATAAAAAAAATCACAACATTGTTGAGAAATTTACTTTTTTCAAATAAAATTCAAAACTCAAGAATTATGACGTCTATCTATGACATCACGCTTCCGTAATCAGTTTAAATTGTGATGCCTTTTGGCTGAAATATTATTTATTAATTATTTAAATTATTATTATGGTATTATTATGAATAAAGACATAAATTCCCTTGAAGCTAATTTCTATAAAGCATGAATCGTTGACAAATATGAAAGAGAAAGGTCTCACGTAGGATGTCAAGTTCAGAGCGTGAAATAAACATAAACAGAATTGTTTTATATTTACGAAACGCTGAACTTGACTCGTCGTATAAATATGTTAACGAAAGTGTTTTAACATTCATTCTAAAGTATTCTAAAACATTCTAATCAATTCTAATTAATTACTTAATTATTCTAAGATGTCCTAAAGACATTCAAAATGTATTCTATTCATCGTAATCATTTTAATTAATATTCTAATTAGTACTAGTAATAAGTGGGTTAATGTATAATAGTAAAGTAAGGTAATAAAGAGAACATGACCCAGTGATTCCAGTAGTTGTTTTTATTCCTGTGAGATGACACACCAAGTGACCAGCAACACCACCTAGTCAGAGGCCCTTCCACACTTCTAATGCACCAAGTATCCATAGTAGGATACATACATTACAAAATACTTGACGAATATTCTTAATAGTTTGTAAATAGAAAATATCTCATAAAATAATAATGAAAGATGTAAAACCAGCAAATATAATAATGGAAGTTTGAATGATTCAAAATGTCAAATGATGTTTACAAAAGCGTGACATCACGAGCTTCTTATCGGAGTATAAGAAGAAGACACGCCATTAGCTTGTAATAAATTCATACTCCCATATAATATTTTTATAGTTTTTCATACCTTCTCTGTATATATTTAAAAAAACTTTTAATTATTAGGAGATCTTTGAAGAGTAGAAAAAAGGTCCAATTTGCAGACGGTATCAAACCCGGAGAAGGCACATCGCCTTCTGCTGGAGAAGATTTAACTTCACCGCCACCTCCTTCTAAAGTGCTGCCAAAGGAAAAACGTTATACCAAAACCAAACTAGGTACTAAGAATGCGAATAAAAAAGTCAAGGTACGCATGGTCTATTTTATTTATACAGAATGTATAATTTACTCTCGATTTTTTTTAGGTGAAAATAATCAAACCGGGAGAAACACTTTTTGACGATTCCGAAGAAGAAGACAATTTGCCACCGCCATCACCTCCTCCGGGCTCGCCACCGCCGCACGTTTTTCCCCCGCGAATAAAGCCACAAGTTGTCGTTAATCACGGTTACGTTCCGAACGTCATTACCCAAAGTTCATCTGCATACAGGCCTGTAAATTTGCTAATGATGCAACCTCCTTTGCCCGATTCACCAATGCAGATCCATCCTTACGCGCAGTATCAAGTTCCACCTTTGCCACCTTCCGCATCTTCTCTACCACAAGGAGGAACAGGTAACTATCAATTTTACAATCATTTCAAGCGATATTTTGTCGCTGATCATAATAGGGTACACGCATATATCATATTTTGCTTAATTTATAATAGTAAAGTTGATATCAAAAATTACTAGTATTAGGAAATATACCAGTTTCCATTGGAAATTACTTCAAAATTTTAAAATTAAATTCAAATTTCAATGCACTTTCCGACCAACACCCGAGGATTTCCGAACGCTACCGATGATACGTGTGATGTCATATCCCATGTTTGTTTACTTTTGTCAATACGGCCGGTATTGCATTAGGTTCTGTGTAGTTCTGTAGTGTTTTTTTTTACCTTAATTTGATAATTTGGTCATTTGAATATCCGGGAAAATCCGCATGTGTACGTTGGGATTAAAATGGGGCGAGTTGTAACACAAATTAAGTTTTTAAAAAACATATATTAATCATTTTCTCCGTTTTTCTTTCAGAATCTGCAGCTGTACATCGTAATCATTTCAATTACCCTTTGTAGATATAGTGTAAGATTTATTGTGTATCATGTTTTTACTGTTAATTGCTTTTTTTTTGTTATATCCTGTAAATATATTGAATCTAAATATATATACACCTGTATGTATTTATGTGTGTACGAGGTTTGCTGAAAAAAAATGTTGACTTAATTTTTCTTGGAAAATATTTATGCAATCATCAATATCTATTTTTTACCTTTCAAAGTAATCCTCAGGAATAATACACTTGAGCTAGAGCTTTTTCCAATATTCGAAACACTATAGTTTGGCAGGTTTATCTGAAGTTACGGGGCATCGATAAGAGGCGAGGAAACCTGGCGCATATCTTTCATAAACGTACAAATGACGCTCGGTACCTATTTTACCAAGTAAAGCTGAAAATACAAAGGTCACTGACAATACCAACGCCACTGGATAAATAAATATCGGTCAATTGAGGAAGTGAGAAGGAAGAACACTCGCACGCGCTTGTCAATAAGAAGTCAGCTTTCGTACAACGCTGCGAAGAAGCCAATAACAAATTTGGAAAAGTACTCATCTTTCAATATTCATAAATTGAAAAAATAATGTTAATAGAAAAAATCCAAGGAAACTAGTACATTAAAGAATTAACGTTTAATCACATTGTTAATAATAAAAATTCCCTTTTCTAATTATTATCTCTACATACTTAGCTCTTTAGTTAAACGTGGCAATATCGCATGTTTTCGACTGCATTCCTTTCACGGCTTCAGATAAACTTGCCAAAGTATACTTTGACTTGTGTTCTTTAAGCAAAGCGGTCTTTATCTTTTCAACATACGCATTATAGTGGGGGAAAAGCTCATTAACCATAAATTCGGACGTTTTCTTCGACGGTGCATAACTTTAAGGTAAAATTATGTGCTCGCTGTACGAACTTCTGATTTACTCAGGTCCTGATGTACTCCAATGTTATTGAAAGAAAAAACATTTACATTTGACCGTAGTTAACTGTCTTTTGGAACTTTAGTTCTTTACGCCAGGTTATGTTTGAGCGACCAGGGGTCGCGACGCAAAAGATCTGACCGTTACGCGTTACGTTACGCTGCGTTATGTTACATTGCTTCGTTATGTGCCTTGCTTTTGCGTGCTTGTGCCTCCTTAGTCTCTCTCTCGTTTACGAAGCAGCGATTCATAATAATAAATATGCTCCTACCCGGATTCGAACCCGGGCCGCCCGCGTGCAATGCGAGCATTCTAACCACTGAACCACCGATGCTATATTGAAATTCTATGCAAAGCTGGTATTCGCAGTGCTAGTGATCTACTTGAATTTGTTTGGATAAATTACTACCATAATTTTTTTTGCGCGATTTTGCGCTACTTTTCGAAATACAGGGTGTTGAAATTTTAAAAACTTGAATGTTTTAATTCGATAACTTTAAAATGGATTGATAAATTGATTTGACATTTGGCAGGTAGTTTTTAAATGTAAAAGGGCATATTTTGAAAGAAATTGTAGTTTGTGCAACTAGTGTGGATATGATGGCCATATCGCACGAGGACGAAGATGAAGCACGACGCCGTAGGCGGAGTGCTCAATCGTTCAAGTGCGATATGGACAATCCACACGAGTCGAGCAGCATATTTTTTCTACGACCCACTTAGGAAAAAATCTAGAAAATAAAAATTTCTATAAACTGTAATATAACTTCAAATTAAAAATTTAACAAATCAATTTTATGTTTCCACTAATTTTGTGGTAAACGAATGTCCAATTTGTATAATGCTACGGTTTCCTTTTTTAAATATACGATGCTGTTATAAGTAGATGTTGCCAGTCGGACTCCCTCATGAAGGGGACCCTACCATTATCTATAATAATGAATATTCTGCTAAATATTTCAAACGTCTACCTGTTGTCGTTATTAATATCAAGCAGAATAATTATTTAAAAATAAAATTAACAATAAAAAAAATTCCTCGTGGGGAATCGAACCCGGGTCTACCGCGTGAGAGTCTGGTGTGCTTACTACTCAACCACCAAAAAATATGCAAATTGTTTATCTATAACGTCAGATGTATTACATAACTTTTGCTTAAAAGGAACTAAAGTTCCTACCGTGTGTCCCGCGACACGTTCTACCTTTTTTTATTCTCGGCTTGTATAGAGATGATGACGTTCTTATCGTCAGTTACCTGCCTCACAAAAAATTCGCCTTTTACAAGTCGTGGTCGAAATATTCGTATAATTTTTTAAATTAACCTAAATAAAAGTCTGGATCATGTAAAAATGTATTTTTTTGCAAAATTCAACAGAGGTAAATGAAAATTATTGCACAAAATTATTACTTGATGTCAATTATTTAAAATACAGGAAAACAAACTGGTGGAAACAAAAAAATTGTATAAAAACGCGTGTAAATGTAAAAAAAAACGTTTGGAAACCCACCAACATGAGCACATACAATTTATAAAACAACAACAGATAAAATTTTAGTTAAAATTAAGTAAATTTATCGTATAAATATATTTCCTCGGAAAATCACACCGATTCCATACTAACTATTCGACTAAGATCATAACGTATCCAACATTACAATTTCTCATCTAATTTTCTTCTTGTCATGACCAATTCTTGTTTTAAATAGATACGCCAATGGATGTTCGGTTTTTCAAGATTAAAGACCCTTGTTAAAATAGACTATTTCGGGAACTTTATCTCCGCAATTCTTCTTAATTATCTCATACTGTTCTGGTTCCAACCAATTTATCGTTGAAGTTTTAATAGAACTGAAAAATAAGCAGAATTAGAAATGTATTCGTAATTCGAGAAAACAAGTCGAGAGTGATGGACGTCGACCCAGTAGAGGAGCGCGATAAGGGAAGCAGTGTCGAATGCGGTTAGTACTTGGATGGGTGAAACTGTAAAACACCTTAGAGCACTAAGTGAGTAGCATATAAAACTAGCAGGCATTAAAATCAATGAATATAATGTAGATATGCCATCTTTCGTATGAGACGTGAAATCGAGGTCCCGAGTCCATGGATGTTGTGCTTTCTACCACTGGCTGGAACACTAGCATAGAATAATACTTATAACACTAATGGGTTCGGCAAAATTTCCGGTAAGTAGTAGTTAGGGGTAGTGTGCTCCCGCTTGCGTATTTCCATAGCATACTACTTACTGTGCAGAGCAAAGCAGACATCACTCTGCTCTTAAAGCTAGTACAATATGTAATCCCCATTCCCTATTTGTATACTACAAAAGCTACTCAAATACAAATCTCGCCATTACGTATTATCCCCACCAAAATTCAGGGGCTAAATCAATACAAGCTGGAAGACCAGCAAATTCCTCAACCATTAAAAGGATGCCCAAGTGTATAAGATACCTTTTGAAAAATGTTACAAATAATAGACCCAATGCAAAGTCTCATTGAGTACTTTACTTACTCGTCTAGAGCCATAAATATTCCCTTATTCAATCTGATTATATTGTGTCGTAATAGTATTATTTATAATCTTCCTTGTTTTTTGTTTATTATAATGAAAATGCATTAAATATCATTTTTTTTATTAAAAACTAATAAAAATAAATTAAACCAATGGTTCAATAAAACTCAAAGTCCATACCACAAAATTTAATAAAAGTTCCTGAAAAGGACACTTATGATGCGCCACTAGTTTCGGTACAATATTACCATCATCAGGCTACAATATAAAGAGAAATGGTAAACTTAATACATGAAGATCTTACAAGATTCTGTTAAAATAATTAAGCAAGAGTCAAGAATATTTAAGAAAAAACATTTAACCCGTTCAAGTCATTTTAAAACTTATGCCACCTACGCCTATGGTAAAATGAATCGTAAAGCGATCCGTTCAAGGTCATCAAAAGCTCTGGCAATTTATGAATGAAATTTATAAGAGTTATACTACTGGTTCGTTTCTATACTGTGGTTGTAGCGTTGAGTTTATCAATCAACGGTTGTAGTAAAAAATCGGGCGCCACTAAATAATGGTTTCATAGTTCTGCAATCGAGTAGAGTTTGAAGCATATAATCGCGCTATGTATCGCAGTACTCATTGTAATGCGGTGTAGGATCAAAAGACGGTACAGACAACGGCCTGCTCTGTACAGTAGTATACTATGGAAATACGCCTTCCGCCTCAGTTGCAGAAATAGGCCAATGTTAAATAACAACATCTAGTATTGTCCAAATATTCCTTATTCTGTAACCCTGTGAGTTGTTGAGTAAAAATGGATTTCTTCACAAGCACTGTCAAAAGGTCATTTCGATATCGGAATCTGTAAACTAGACAATAGGGTGTTCAACTTCAAATTTTGACCCCATTTTTTATTAGGTAGGTATCAAGTGACAAATGGAAGATGCTACTCTGATATTATAAAATTCAGGATAGAAATGAAATTTTCCATAAATACTTACCATTTTTGTGGGAACAGAGCACATGCTAACGGGACCATGAAAGTTAGGCTGAAAAAATTAAATTATGATGAAGCTGATCATGTAAAAACAGAAAAGTATTGTACAGTCAAAAAAATGATATTTGTCATTGATAATAGCAGAACCCTAGTTTCCTTCAGTTAAACGCAACGCTGGAAAGTTGAAATAGTTTATGCTAACTTGAAATTAATTTAACATTATATTTACTACGATTAATTATTTGGTATGTAAATTTTGTTGATTTGTAATTCGATTGATAACCTAGAAAATAAACAAAATTCGGGTCGACCAAATTTCGAGTTACGAAATTAATTCTAAATATAGGTATCTTTTTGTTTCACTAAGGTTGAACCATAGATTTTGTGTCCATGGGTTGGATTAATTCAAATTCATATTAAAAAGTTGTTACTATTGAGGTGGCAATCACTGAGAATAAAAGATCCATTATGCCCCTTTTTATTTACTTAGTTCCTGTGGAAAGTCTATAAAATTAGTAGGTCCTTAAGACCTGTTTCCTGGAGGAATTTTAGGTGTTGTGCCCTAAAATTCTGTATAGCTATGCATTCCAAATTATGTGAATGAATGAAACCACAATAATGTTTTTTATTTTTTAAAGAAAAAAGAATTAAGAAAATTGGTAATCAATTCAATATTCGAACTAGCTTCAAATCTAACTATACATTGAGATCTATACTAACAAAAACAAAACCAAAAAATGAAGAACAATCTTCAAAAAATTGCATATATCAGATATCTTGTGAATGCGACAAATTCTATTTAGGTGAAACATCTAGACCATTGAAAGTCCGAATAAGTGAACATAAAAAATATATCAAAGATAGGGAGTTCTTTAAGTCAGGTATTTGTAAACATGCTTGGGAAGAGGGACATAAAATTCAATGGGATTCGAGAAAAATAATATTGAAAAAGCCCAATAATAAAAAACGAAAAATCAAAGAAAGTGCTTTAATACAACTAAATGCAGATAAATATGTAGCTAGTATTTCAGCCGAATGTAGTCAAATTTGGTTACCAATGTTAGAAAGAGAAGTTTCCAATAATCAATTACCTGCGTTATCAGTGTAGCATCATAAGTTTTTATCCAGGTTTTCTTATGATTTATCATTGGAAGAGTCGTTAATCGATACACACTTAAATACACAAAATCACCAAACTGAGTCATACATATTTTGAAAATAAAAATAATCATACACAAAAAAGTAACAACAAACGCGTTTTATTAACATTTCCAAAATAAGCGAAAAAAAAAAGCGCTATCCCAATAAAAACCGTTCCTGGAACGTGAACTTCACTGGATTCCATTTCCAGTAGGCTATCATATCTTTGGAATGTCATGAAATAAAATATTTATTTCACATTTTACCAGAGATGTGATCTACTATGAATGGACCTTAAGAAAATTTGACAACAAAGTTTTGTAGTCTTATTTTTTCGTTGTGTCAGATAGGGACCAAAAAATTATTTTATCATCATTTAATCTTGACAAAGGTAGCTGGAACGCTACCGAAACGTCGAAATAAAAATTAAAAAACATTATTGTGGTTTCATTCCCAAAAAATAAAAGAAAAAATAATAAGTAATGCCACAAGGAACTTACAGAAGATATCAAAAACTGTAGGTGAATAGTCAGTAAATATGAAAATAATATCATCAATATTCTATAAAAATCCCATTTTTCTACTTAGTGTTGGTTGTTACGCCCTCTAGCGGACGTTTGACAAACTCGAAAATAATTTCCAGCAATTTCTCTCGGCGACTTTTATCATGAATGTTTTTTCTAAATCTATACGACCAATATCTTATGAGATATGGCCGCTCGCTACCCTTAACTGATCACCCGGTACATAGTAACTGTTATGTGAAGTATCTCAGACTATGACGAAGATTATGTTGCATTATGCTAAAAGACACTCTACTTTTCCAATGAAAAACCAACCAAAACTTCTCGATAATAATAAATAAAAATATGTATGTTAATAAATACTCACAAACATCCCACTCCCATAACTTGAATAGGTCCATGCAAGTAGGTGATCCTCTTCATAAATTTCAATTTTTCAGCTCGTTCCATAATGATTGGAAGGATGCACATTCCAGGTGCGCACATAATTATCCTAGATAATACTACTTGTGAAATACCTTTTACAGCTGCTACTTTGGATTGACCAACAATTTTACCATTCTCATCACAACAGTCAATGCCATAAATAATTTCATTTTGCCTCATTAGAGGGATATTTACACAGTTGGCAGCAGCTACGGCCGCGAAAGGTACGTATCTCTAAAATATTTTCAATATAAATAGTTTTTACTAAAATGTTGGAATAAATACCTGGATAAAAGGTGAAGCACTTTTACCCCAATACCGTTTACATCCCAAGGCAGTGATCATTGCTGACGATGTAGCCGATGCATATGCAACCACAAGTTGTGTGGTGGTAGTAGGTGATTTGGCATTTCTATTAGTATAATTTACTAGGGCGTTGAATGATTGGTTTACCCATTGCCAGAAAACAACTGCAAATGGTGTTCTGAAAGATACATTATAAAATTTAATATATCTTAATTGGTAACTTAGTTATATTATTTAATCACATCATTTATTAAATGGCTTGAGAAAAAGGTTTTCAGGAGATTTATAAACAGATTAATGAAGTTACAGACAGAAAATGGTAAGTAACAAGATCAACTAGGTGATCCTGTGGATGGGAAATGGCTCAATTATTTGAGCTATACTGATCAAATCAATGTTATGCTTTTGTGTAAAAATGACAGTAGGAAGTAAAGACTTATTGATATTGTCATTCCTTAATGATGACATATTTACCAAAACCTGTCATTTTACCTTACAGAAAAACCTATTGGTGGTTAATCAGCTAATGGAATAATTCCCCTTAATGCCTTTAGCTTTATTTGGACTAAGCATTTCAACAATGAAATTATTAATTTTTTTCTAGCTTGATTGGAAGGTTAGACACAATTTAGAGAATGTCAAAATATTTATCATGGAGTCTTTATCATTTGTATATGTGTCATCACAAAATAATAAATAACACATTCGCTTCCATAAATTATTTATGATAACTATTTATAGTCAACAAAAATTGGATAATCCTCAATCAATATGTCTTAATTGTAGTTGTTATGTTATACATTTTTTTGTAATTTGCAATTTAATATTTTAAAAACTTTTATTAGGACTAGATATTTACAAATACTTGATAATAATGTTATGTAAATGTTTGACAGTTTACCTTACCTGTACCATTGCAACATAGCTCCAGTAATAGCCATTCCACCGGGTACTTGAAAAGACATTCTACCAAATTCATTTTGTTTCTCACCAGTGTCTGGATGAAATGCACTTTCGTATAGCTTTTTGGCATAAATAATTTGTTCTGTTGTAGTTCCTGGTGGCTCTTGACCTTTTCTATACTTTTCTACTAGCAACTTCGCTTTATCCAAAGTTTCTTCACTTTCCATACATGTTCTGGGATCTGTAACCCACAAGAAATGTTTAAAACGCCCTGTGAATGTGTTTAGGTCCCATAGAGGTTCGTCTATGTTAATCCTTTCAGTCATTTTGCTTTAACTTTTTAAATAAGTTTAAAGGACTCTTGTAGATATCAAAAATCTATAATGTTCTAATGTGAAAACATAAATATCTAGTAAATTATACGTTGCATCGACTTGATCTATTAAAAACTTAAATAATAGTGTACTGTTTATACGAAATTCAGTTTAACTATTATCACCACCACAAAATATGATGAATATAATTAATAGAAAAAATGGGATCCAAATAAATCGACCTTGAATTCTCTAGCCACGGGAGTAGGCAAAGGTAAAAATAAAACTAAGAAAGTAAAAAACCAAAGGAATGATCCACGTTTATTTTTCTGGTTAGTTCTAATATCAAACCAACGATAATAAGTTGTACGCAATTGTTAACTAAATACAGAGCTAAAATCAGTAGAATTATCGGTCAATTTATTGAAACATCGGTCTTGGTTCCAATGATTTTTAGTAATGATCCTTCCTTTAGGTTTTAGTTCTATGAATGTAATAAATTGAAAGCAGTGGCTAGTGGTCCGACCAGTCTAATACCCCATACAATATTCGAATATGATGGATAGTATTTTACAAAATCGTGACACTGATTTTAACGAATTGGTCATTCATTAGTCAAAAAGTATGTAGTAAAAATAAATCTAAGATATAATACTATTAGAATGGAATGTCAAGATTGGCTCAAAATGACGCTCAACACAAAAATTTACTTATTAACTATTTAAGAGGTTCCCATCAATTTTATAAAATACCCGGCAAACAATCGAAAAGTTTGTGCCAGTCATGATGTGATCATAGCTGTAGATAACTGGATAACATCATATTGCTTCCAAATGACACATTCATTCAGAGAAGAGGCAAACACACAGCAGAACAGAGTAGCCAAAACTTACATACTGTCAGATGATATAACGTGGACTTGCTCTATAAAGATCTTCCGTGACAAAAATGACAGCGAAATGTTTTTTAAAGATGTCACCACCGACATTATTTGATAGTACTTAGAATGGAAAGGTATTCCTCTCTATTTTTGTCTGATGGTAGAAAAACCGTAGATTTTGTTTTGGTTTATAAAAAAAGTTGGTTAATTAATCCCGAAAAGCTCTCCAAGTTTGAAACGTTTCTAGAAAATTTAAAAATAGGAGGATTTGTTCTTGAAACTTGTGACTTCACGGTAAGTACGTCAATTTTAATACGTTTTACCAATTTAATTTCTTCTTGCATGAATCCACCTTTATTATTACTATTTAGGTAGATCGCGATTTGGTTTTCATCAAAATACATGCTCCCGATAATCTTATTGTTATATACGCTAATTTATGTGATGTTGATTTGGCAAGTAGATGTTTGGCTTATCGACCTATTGTTAAACCTCCTCCGCATTTTATGGCAACCCCTCTAACAGCTCCTAGCGAGGAGGATGAAATTTATTCACGAGCTCCGTAAGTAGGTAACAATTTTTGTTTTCACGAAGGCAATATGCAACCAGCAATACATTATTGGGAAATCATATCAACGAACTGTTATATATATGATGCTAACTTGAATTTTTTAGAGAATCCATACTTGGTCAAGTTCCGAAAACGATCACCTCGGCCGAAAAGGGTTTGATAATTTATAAAATTCTAACTAGGATGAAATATGGTTCGAACCTGAAAGAATATGGACTTACAAAATTATGTAACGAGAAAATAATTAGCGATTATTTCGTGTTACATGAAGGAAACTACGAATGGACAGAAACTGGAAATCTCACTGACAGACAGGTAAAAACTTTTGAAGCGAATAATTAGCAGTTTTTTGTAGGGGCAAAACTTATGGGTCGGTGGCTTAACCGACACCTGTTACCGTTATCGCGTTAACTGCTACTGTCATGTCGTAGGGAGAGGTTAAGTTGGGTTCTTCTTTTTTCT
>CAJUYG010001722.1:0-19495 GCA_910591675.1 Galerucella calmariensis | reverse complement strand
TACTGTCATGTCGTAGGGAGAGGTTAAGTTGGGTTCTTCTTTTTTCTTTTAACAGGTGAGGTACTAAAGGTGATAATCTACCCAGTTTTTACAGGGAGCATTATATAATATCTGCATCATCCTACAAATTTTTTAAATTTTGTTTGTATAAAATTTTAGCTTTTGGCAAAATATTGGGGTAACTTTAAATGTTGGTATAAAGCGCAGCCCATGTTTCTCATTGAAAAATATTATGGGCCTGAATACTCATTCTATTTCGCTTGGATAGAGCATTATATTAAGATGTTAATAGTACCAGCTGTTCTGAGTGTTTTAACAATGATTTATGGAATAACGGCGATCTACTCGGATTGGAATAATAGAAGGTAAATAGGGATATATTACGGGTGGGTTTAGGGTACTGTTAGATCTTTTACAGGGTGTGATATTCAGATTGTTTGTAAACTATTGCAAGTAGACAGCCTCGTGAACTTTTAGGAAAATGGAGAAAGTTCATTTTAAACCAAATATTTCTTATCGCCAATCCATTTATTTTCTTACTACGCAAATACCATTCAAAATGACACTGATTTATCAAACTGCCCCCATATCAAACCTGTATATATCCCTATCTACATGTTTATATTTACAGTAAAGAAATATGTGAAAGTGAGCAAATTATGTGTCCAAGATGTCACTACCGCAACTGTAAATTTGAAAAATTGAAAAGCACTTGTACAATGGCTTATTTAACAAGTTTATTTGATAATCCAGCCTCGATCCTTTTTTCTGTTTTCGTTTCATTATGGTGTAAGTATCGTATTAACTTTTTGTACTTTCACCGTAACGTCAAACCAGTGTTATGCTTGAAATAATACCCTTCTTGGTGTGTGTCATCGATTGTTAATCTCCTTCTAACACATTACGTAGGAAGAAATGGAAAAAAGGCAGGTCTGTGATTGATCCTAATCAAAATATCACAATAATGAACCGTTTAAATGTATTACAAACGTTAACCCTAATCTTTGACTTACATAAATTTGATTGGTTGATGTTAAGATTACGCACAAGCGCAACCTATCAATCGGAAATTCAAAATACTATGGAGGCGTTACTTTCGTAGCGGCAATGTGTCTTACTTCTTTTTCTACTGTCACACTGACAGTTCTTGTATTCTTGTCAGGTGTGTACTTTGTTGTTTACGGTCAATTATTATTTATGAAAAGTGAATATTAATCTTATTGTTATATTTATTTGAATAATACAAAAATATGCCCAGATACGGAAAAACATCAGCATTTCGAAAGTTCTTAAGTATCTTCAGTTAGAAAAAGAAGCTGGTAATTATTAATTTCATAGCCTTTTCAAATTTGGCTGAATACGATCCTGATGATTTCATCTATCAAATTAAACTGTCGCCCCCTCGCGGCTTAAAAACGCAAGTTACGTCGGAGGCATTTAAGGTACATTTACATTCAATTACGCGCGTGCTTAATCTCTTGCTTAATTGACATTTCACATAATGATCATTTACATTGGTTCTAAATTTTTTGAGTTGGATACCTTTAAAAATCAAAATAATGGAGGAGAATAAAATTGAAAGTTTAGTATTATGCTCTCTAGCATCTATCGTAATAACGTTACATAAAAAACCGCCCAAAAATTGTGTGAGAAAGAAAATTCGCAAAAAGAAGGTTTTGGGTACTAGACATTTATTTAGCAATTAACTTCTTCCCCATACTGCAGACGAAGTGCCAACATTTTTTATTTGTGATTAAGCTTTTCCTCTTCAAAGGAATTTAATGAGACAAAAATGATCATAAAATTTTCTTAACAATCATAACATAACCTTAAAATTTTAAATGAAATTTTCTTTCTGCTTGCATTTGTCAAGCAGAAGAACAAGCCCGCTCAAGCTTAAGCAAAAGTGAAATTTTCAATGTAAATGGATACATGGAGACGTCATATGTCAAGCGAGCAAATTTTAAGCTTAAGCACGCGCGTAATTGAATGTACGTTTACACGTAAAGCTTATGGAAGCAACAATTATTATAAAGATAGGGAGCCTTTTAACTATTACAATGTAAATAATTTGAAAATATAAGTGCCTAATGACATAATGTTCAGTATTTTATGAGCGACTGGGTAAGTAATCGTTTTTAAAATGTATTTTTTTATGTTAAGTGTAGCTTTGTAGGTTAGAATCAACGGAGATAAACGTTGCGTAAAATCATTAATAAATATCGATTATTCCATTTGACATTCCAAGTGACATGAGCTGCTTCTTTATATGTGTATCGATTGCACACAAATGTTCTTGATGATTTATAATAAATGTATATATGAAAAAATAAACAAACTACATAATATTTATGGAGAAAACATGACGTATAGAATACTGTATTTTGAAGTGAGGTTAAGACACTCACTTTACTCTTTTTACAGCTGCAATCCATTTTTTCCTTTGTACCAACTTGTGTTGCGCAGTAGGAAACTTGTAATATTTCACATCACTGTTATTCCATCCTGTATTTTTACAATTAACAACACAACAACTGTCGCACCCCATTTTCCCCTTTATTTACATACAATATACCACATCAGCCTCCGACCAAATTGCGGAAATTCACCACTGCGCGCGCTGGGATAGTTTCGCCTATCCCCTCCAACGGCCGACACACAGCGAATATATCAAAATAGCAAATAAAATGAACGACATGCCGAAAACCCGGATATACGTCACAATCGATGACGCACATCAAGAAGGTATTATTTCAACCACACCAATGCCTGCAATATAAAAGTAACTAGCAAAATATGCCTATTTTATATAAAAATACGCAATTGGCGCGAAGTTTTGTTATTTCATACAACAATGTTGAATTTTGTGTAACATTTTTACAGCTACCGTTTTCATGGAGTACTGGCAAAGAAGACAAGCTGTATTACAGTTACAATGGAACGTCAAGGACCTTCCGTACGATACAGTCACCAGGTAATTAAATATTCCACAATCATAAAAGCAAATTCAGCTATTATAGTTATTCAACCAACAAGTGTATCAATGAGGGCCATTAACACTCGAGATAATTTAATTTAATGTTCAAGATTGTTAATTGCCCTTTTTATACTCGTGGAGTCGTGTTAGCTGCAAAGCTTTTCCGTCGACTGTATAAGATGTATTCGTTTTTCTTAATATTTAAAAACTAAAAATATTTATTTGTTTCATAGGTAGGTACTGTCACTGTCAAAAATAAATAATGACATTAAAATGTATGTTTGGTTGCCTACACCAAAGGTAACTGTCAATATAAATATAATGTATAAGATGTGCGTTGGGTTGCCTATAGAAAAATCGTTGATTAATGTTAATCGAGCATTAATTGGTGTCATTAATGTATGATTTTGTCTAATTTTGAGAACGTTAATAGCTTATGTTAATACACGGTCGACGGAAAACACTTAAGATAATTTTAAACGGTACAAATTATTACTCCTTTCAGACCAGAATACGTCGCCAAAGCTAGAAAAGTACGATTTTTAACAAATAATGTTGAACATCATTTTGTACCTCGAGTTGACAAATGTATTTCGTATATAGTTACTACAACGACTATAATAGTTCTGGTGAGTGTGAAAACTGTGATGCTTTTCCTTGTATCAATGTATTTGGTAGTATTTTTCATGTTTACCTAAAAATAGTTATTTTCAGTTGATGCTAGTACTTGCTGCAGTCTTGGGCGTTATGATATATAGAATTACAGTGAACGTTATTTTACTAAAACGAAGTAAAGATATGATCATTGTTAATAACAGACGTATGATAGCCTCTATTTCCGGCGCTTGCATGTCTGCTACTTTTATCATTATATTTAAAAAGGTAACTATAGATATACACACAGACACTCCCACAGAACTACATCTCTTGACATTTACCTTGACAGAGAATGACATATGACAGTATCGGAACTAAAAAAGTGTTGAGCGTTAAGAGGAACAATGAAAAAATAAATTGCACCAAAATGACAAATTAAATTCACATCCACAAAATTGATACGTGTGGCAGCTATGAACAATAAATTGACAGTATCGGCACCTGATGATTATGAGGTTATAATCCCAATCGTAGTGGAACTGCGCTACATTCAAAAAGTACCTTCTTTTAGTTACAAATTTCTTAGTCGTTTTCAGTTGTTCGTGAAGTTGTCATTCTGGTTAACCGAGATTGAAAATCATAGAACACAATATGAATTCGATAATGCCTATATTATGAAATCGTACGGACTAGCGTTCGTCAATAATTATGCCGCTGTTATATATATTGCGTTCTTTAAGGTGAGTACTAAAATTAAGAAAACTATTATTTCTCAAAAAGTGTAATTTAGGTGCTGATCTTGCTTGTTTCATTTTTTATTTTAGGGCAAATTTTTTACCCATCCTGGTGATATGGGAAAATGGGAAGAATTCGGTGGATTGGGTTCAGACATTTGCGATACCAATGGTTGCATAGTCGATCTCAGCATTCAGCTAATTACAATAATGTTTTTTAAAGCATTTGTGAGTCACGGCTGGCAAAATTTTGTTCCGTGAGTTCATATTTATGACAAAATTTGTAAAACACAATTCACCGCACACACAATAGGCACACTTGAATACCAATAACATTTTACAAGTGACAGATGAATCGTTTATTTATAATAAAGTAATAGGCACAAGAATCTTCCGTTAGGGATTAATTTTTGTACTCTGCTCTTTTTTCTACAGGGTTCTTCAAAATAAATTGTCCTACTTTAGATCCAAAGTATACAAGAATACTCATTTAACTTTTTATGAAGAAGAGTTTCTTAAACCGAATATGGGTCAATATTTTTTGATAGATGAATATCAAGATATGGGTAAGTATGCATAACTGTTGATTGATGTCTGATATAAGGAAACATAAACAATGATAAACACATTACAAGAATTGTATCAAGTGCCTAACATTAAAAATGATGAGGTAATTTGTCCAAATCACAGAGCATTCGTCTTGTTACTGAACACGCCATGCTTGACATTTGACAACTTGCATCTGGCGCTTGCAGTGATGCCACAACTAATACACGCAATAAATAAATCAAAATGACAATTTTTGGCGACTTCTTTGATTTTGGTAAGACAAGATGGCGGGGTAGATAGTAATTTTTTTTGGTTTTTAATAAGTCAGGGCATCATTAAGAAAAATTGTTATAGACAAGAGTAGTACTAAAAATTTGTTTAGTTGAATAAATAAATCTTTATATGAGTCTTCAAACGATTTACGTTCATATTTCCAGTAATCCAGTATGGTTTTGTTGTATTTTTTGTGGCTGGCTTCCCTTTGGCTCCTTTGCTCGCGTTTATAAATAACGTTTTTGAATTAAGGACCGATGCATCCAAAATCACGAAGCATTTTAGGAGGCCTATTTCACAAAAAGTCACTGGAATCGGTGCATGGTTCGGTATCCTGCAGGCTGTTACATACATCGGAGTTGTACTTAATGTAAGTGACAATATGTTGATTTCTGGCTGAGGTCACGATTGAATTTTTGCAGGCTTTCGTGATCGCTTTTACAAGTATGTTTGTGGAGTTGGAAGTGTATAGACACAAAAAGCATCAGCTGGACATCGGATTTCACAACTTCACTATATCTGGTAAAATATTTTTCATGATTAATTGCCACAAATATCTCTAGAATGTCTTGCTAGGACAGAGACGGGCATCACGCAATTAGCCACCTCAACCAGTCTAATCTAGTTGCTCTCTTAAATGCTGCTTGTCTAATATGATTTTAGCATATAATATAAGCGATTTTATTGCCGAAAGCCGCAGCAACACCTGGTTGGCTTATGAATGGTGCTTCTATCCTGGCATGAGGTACCCACCAAATCATCCAAAGCAGTACCAGTTGACCGCAGATTACTGGTTCGTTTTAACCATGCGTTTTGTGGTCGTAATAATTTTTGAGGTAAGAAATAATTATATTCGTTACCATGATTTTTTTATATTTCATTAAATTTTAAAAAACTTGGTTCAATATTATTCTTGGTAGTCAATACATTAACCTCACTTTTAACTTTTCAAATCATATAGGAAATTTGTTACATGAGTATAAACCACTATTAACTTGGTCAACAACAAGGCTTTGCTGGCTAAGAGCGCTTCCAGACGAGACATTTTGTGGCTGGCCACTAGAGTCAAGATTCAGGGCACAAAATGTGTCCCGTAATAAAGAACGTATTCCTTATCTGTGTCTTATGTGAATGCTTCTATTTATATTATATTATTATAATATAATATATTATTTAGCCGCGTGATTCTTTTCAGACACTATAGTAGTCGGCCACAAAAGGTGCTTTCGATTATTCACTTTTGGCTGCTAGTAGCAGCTCGTAGTAACTGAATTCCGCTTATTACCGGACGTGACGCCTAGTCTTACCTTCCCCTTGCCCGTCAAGCACGTACATACCGAAAAGTATGAGCTTCAAGCCACGGACATTAAATATTTGACGTTTGTCCTGTTTGACGTTTATTTAAAGGTTAAGATTGTGCCAGGGCTATGATCCGGGACAGAGAATCCTGGGATAAAGAGACGAATACACAGCCTTATGGGACTGTCTGGTTCACAGATGGCTCATGCTCTGGTGGTGTCCACCTGAAGCGCTAGTTGCAATTGAGTTGTCGAAATAGGCAAGGCAGCGGAGGCCGAAAAACAGACTAAGGGAAGAAGAATTTCAGCGATCGCAGTGGATGGGCTCAGAACTATTTTATAGCGCTTTTTTTAATGGAAGTTTGTTTATTTGAATGACTAATGAACGATTTCACAAACCATTTCCTAAAGTCAGGTAATACCCTAAAACGAATTTAGGAATTCCTAAATGCAATTTATATTTCACCACGCGCTAAGTAATACCTAAGAGTGATGATATTACGTATTTCCCATCACTTTTTGATAAAGTTTTTTCCACTTTTTCATGCTCTTTTGGTTATAATTTGTTTTCACATTTTTCAATAATACAATACTAAGATTAGTAGGAAATTTCTTGAGGAAACATAATTATGACATCAACTTAATTTTTCAATAAAACAAACGTTTTGATGTAATGTCTGTACACCCAGGAACGCATCACTTTACACCAACCATTATAAAGCTATTATAATATGAATTATCACACTTGATAACACTTACAGTACCTAATTAAACAGCAACAAATGGCAAAAGGAAGCAATCTATAAACGACAATGGTGACAACAACATGATGAATTTTAAAATCTTTTCTTCTTTTCGTGCTAAAGGCCTTAGCTGCCAGGCCTGTTTCGACAACTCAATTGCAACTAGCGCTTCAGGTGAATGGGTTTGAAACCTCATTTTTGTGTTCAAGGTCATCCTATAAACTTTGTTTTGTGAGTTCCCTATGTAGGGGTTGCGGCATGACTGACGAAACGTCAGTCCATGAATTACGCAGGCGAATCTTCGGAGTCCCTGTCATGGCCCCTGGAGACACAAGCATTCATCCACTGAAAAAGGTTGTGGCCTTTATTGAAGGGCTCGGCTTCATGGATGTCTAGGTAGCAGGAATGGCACAATGGGCCCACCAGTGGCCTCAGTGCCGGAACCATCAGTTTAGTTTTGCTAGGTTAAGGCTCGCCTGCACATTCTGTAGTAGTAGTTGTGCCGATTACGATTTAAACCTTACTAGAAATATCTAAATATCCAAAATTATATCAACAACATTATAATTTAAAATTGTTCTTCTGACAACACAGGAAATTCATTGGCATTGGCACATAACAAGTGGTTTTGAGGATCCCAAAAAATCGTGTTCGTTTTGCTCAAAATTCGTGACGACTGAGGCGTCACGCACAAGTGCTTTAAGCCCAAATAAACGAAAGCAACAAAAGTGTCTCGTCTGAAAGCGCTCTAAAGGTACAATTTCATGCTGACGCTGATTTAGAGCATCAAATAAGGTCACTCGGTTCAATTCGACCGGAGCGACATCTTAAATTAATGCATCGTCAAAGTTTCAAAACGCTGGAAAAACTTTTATCGCTAGCAGTTCATTGCACACTAGTAAACATCTGATAATATAGGTTAAGCTTTTGGTAAACAATGTTTAGATTTGACCCTGCATTCATTTAAGATGGAGCTCCGTGACCTCATTTAACGCTTTAAGCGGGCATCACCATAAAACTGCACCTTAAAAAACTATATTTTTTAGCATCTAATTATTTTTATGAAAGGGATATTGGCCTATGCGATTCCAGATGTACCGGAAAATGTTAAGGAAGAACAAGCAAAAACGAAAGAAAGTTTACGGCTTGGAGATTAAAATTAAATAGACTTTTTCTTGTCCGCCTTGACATGTACATTATGTAGTGAAGGAAATAAACTTATAGCTCTTGCTAGGCTATTTATAAATTTAAATATTGACCAATATTTTTGGGACACCCTGTAAGTACGGGGCTTGTTACTAAATTTAATCAGTTATGTCATGCTGCTTCTCTCCCAAATTAGTAAACTGTCAAAATCATATCTTAACTCTCAACATTCTTAACCTAAAAATGACGCTTCGACCTAATTTTCTTTTAAATAAATTTTTTACTACCAATACTCAAATAATACCGAAAATTTGTATTGTTGGAGCTGGAACGGCTGGTTTCTATGCTGCTCAACAATTAATTAAAAAATTGAAAACTCCAGAGATAGATATAATTGAAAAATTGCCAGTTCCCTTTGGTTTGGTAAGGTAAATCAGATGATTATTTTTTAATACAATACAATTAGTAGTGAATTTTTAGATTTGGAGTAGCACCTGACCACCCAGAAGTCAAAAATGTTGTTAATACTTTTACAAAAGTAGCAGAAAATCCATGTGTAAGATTTCTAGGAAATGTAAAACTTGGAACAGACATCACTTTAAAGCAGCTTAAAGATGCATATCACGTTGTATTACTGGTGAGTATAAATGATTGATGAATTGGATGTTTGCTATTGTTAGAAATTTCAGACATATGGAGCAAATGAAAGTAAGAAGTTAAACGTTCCAGGGGAAAATTTAAAAAATGTAATTGAAGCAAGACAAATTGTAGGATGGTACAATGGTACACCATGGGATAGAGATCTTGATATCAATTTAAGTGGAGAAACTGCTACGATTTTTGGGCAGGGTAATGTTGCAGTAGATGTTGCTAGAATTTTATTGTCACCTGTGGATGAACTAAAGGTAAAATTGACACTTCATAGCCTAAAATATTAATTTTAAGGCTGGTAAAACGGAATTCAATTGTAACTCTGTATTACAGAAAACAGATATCACTGGGTATGCCTTAGAAGCCTTATCAAAATCAAAAATTAAAACAGTCTACTTGGTAGGACGGCGTGGTCCCTTGCAAGCTGCTTTTACCATTAAAGAACTCAGAGAAATGTTAAAACTTCCATCATGTTCAACAACATGGAGAACAGAAGATTTTGTTAATGTTTCAGAACAACTTACCAACCTTTCTAGGCAAAAGAAACGAATAACTGAACTTATGTTGAAATCTTTAACTGAAAACACCAATCAGGGAATCAGAGAATTTAAGCCAATCTTCTTTAGATCGCCGTTAAAACTTTTGGGTACAGAAAAAGTTGAGAAAGTTATTCTGGGAATTAATAAGCTTGAAGGAGAGGATATTTCAAAACAGAGGGCCATACTGTTGGACAAGACAGAAGAATTGCATACAGATTTAGCAATTCCCAGTATAGGCTACAGATCTATGCAGGTAGAAGATACCATTCCCTTTGATTTTAAGAGAGGTGTAGTTCAGAACAACAAATCTAGAGTTGAGAGGGGACTTTACGTCTCAGGATGGTTAGGTACAGGTCCCATAGGAGTAATTTTAAGTACAATGGGCAATGCTTTCGAAGTAGCCGATACTATTTTAAATGATATTAATAATGATAATTTAGTTGATAAGTCAAAAGGTGGATACAATGACATCAAGAGCATATTGAATGAAAAAAATATTCAAGTTATCAGCTGGCAACAATGGGAAAAAATTGATAAATATGAACAGGAAAAAGGTTCAAAAATTGGAAAACCTCGAGAAAAAGTTGTTGATATAGAGAAGATGTTGAGAATAGCAGATTCCTCAATTTAACACAAACAAATATAAATATTGAGAGAACGAGTTTCCGCAGTATTTCTTATGCTTTTATATAAATTTAATTACAGTATATTTTTTAGATAGAAGATATTATTAGAATATTAATTTTAGGTGCTTTTATCTGGTTTACTTGTAAAGTTTTTACAGCATAACCACAGATTATAAAGAGAACAGATACGAATCCCGGTAAAACATCAAACGATTTTCAGCTCCGTCGTCAATGACCTTGGACCTTTAACTCGGTATGGCCGCGATGTTGCCAGTTTAAAATAGTTTCTGAATTTCTTACCAAATTGCAGTGTTGACTCGGGGGGCAATAACAATTTCTAGTGCCGGAGTTTAGTTTTTTTGGAAGTTTCCACTAAATCTTTAAAACTGCGCCATGACTTTAAACAATAATCATAATGGAATATATATTTATGTATTTATTAAATACCTTTATGTACATTCCTATGATTTGTTATAAATAGTCATTACTCTTGGGAGATTAATTAATAAATGAATTTTTGATAACACAAATAATTACAAAAACCAAATTTTAAAGTACAAATAATTCTTAATTTATTTATTATCAAAGGGAATACAATATACAGCTATGCAAGGAAGAATTTTGATAATAATTTGTAGCAAAAAACTTAATATCAAAAACTTTAAAATTCCTTTTATCATATTATATTAAATTGAATACTCTCATCCTTTGGAAATCGAAAGAACTTTATTTATCTTTCCGAATAAAATTTATTTGCTCAGTCTCTGTATGAACAATACACTCCGCAGTGATGTTTATCCATTTTATAAGAATAATAATCTATACCACTATATTTTTATAGTTAATATTACCACAACGCACAATCGATTAGTCAAATAACACAATTAATATCGCCGATTGAACACCTTCAAACAATGAAGCCAACAAAAATGGCGTTATGAATTTCGATTACAAGTGATTTTGAGCATGTTTTGACGTTTTGATTATGTTAGGTTAGGTTAGCCGTCACCGTTATTGTGCATGGTTGCCAAGGATGTGGTTTGTGAAAATAGTATATATTTATGGTATGATTTTTATACATTATAATCTTTTCAATTGTATAATTCTTTTAATGTTAATAAAATTGATTTGAAACAAGTAATTATCGAATATTTGTATCTGTATAACTATCTCACTTAAAAAAATGCTTATAAAATATTTGACCTATGATCGTAAATTGAAGGAAATATTATGCAAATTGACAACCCTGTTGACAAATTTCGCGAAGCAGCCCGAACGGTGTCGACATAAGACGATGGGCATTTAAATGGGTATGTCCACCCATCTCTCTCTCTTTTTACTGTTCTCTGTCAAGCTTTCGTATCTGTTCTCTTTATAATCTGTGGCGTAACCAAATCCGAATCCGTAAAATTTTAAATGGATATACATTAAATCAGATACAACCTTGCATTTCTGATATGTATTTATTTTTATAAATTTTATATTTGTAGATACATATATATATTTAATTATGTATTTTTTTTTTCAATTGTGGAAACCATAGAGAATATGTACAAACACTGAATCTTTACATTAGGTTTGTTGTAAACTGATTCTCAAAATGAGTTTATAACCAAGTGCTAGTGCTTTTTTTCAATAACACAAGACTACTGAATAAAACCGAAAAGTTATTCTATGTTTTTGGCATCATTAATGTTATTAAAATGTCAAAAGTATGGAAGTTAATAATATAGGATAGTTGGGATTAGGGATTTTATATAAATTCACCGTTATACAGTTGTCAGAACCAAACATGAGCCCCGGAAAATATGCGAACTTTTGTTGCTTGTCATAGACATTAATACAGTCATGTAATTTTGAAATATAGACATTTAGGGCAAACGGTAGTTTTAGTTGTGGTCCAATATAAATTTTTTTATTAATATTTAGAGTTACATTTTTAGCAAGTTTGACTTTGTTTACATATCTCTTAACAGTTGACGTTTATGGTATCGATATTTGGTTATCGATTCAAAATATCAAATTGTTACTACAAAAATACAACTACAGCGACATGAACACGCCCACCAGGGCTCACGTTTGCTTCTGCCAACTAGTAAGGAAATAATAAACAAATATTGAAAAACCTTGAAACAAACTTAATATTTCAGCTAGTTAGAAATAAATATGAACTTCCACCTCCCTTTAAACCTTGTTTTTTAGAAGTGATCTACTGGAATTACCACTTTTTTTCTTGTTTAAAGAAATATATCTTTGGATACTAGATAATCCAGGTAATGGAAAATTTAAAGTATTTGTTAAATAATTATAAAACACCCTATTACTTAAATATCTTATAGTAAATCCAACAGCTATATCGTCCTCAGTCCAATGTGTTCTTCTGTGACCACAAAGTAATTTAATCTGGCTCTTTGTGAAAATCTTGGCTAGCACATCTTCATACAACATTTTTCTTTTAGAAACTTTCGATTCCAGTGAGGCTAAAATGGCTTCTTTTTGTTTTAAACTTGTCTGATCAGCTTTCAAAGCCAATTTACCAACATCATTCTTCTTCTTGAGTACCTGGTTACATATTTTCAATTTTAGTAAATCTGCTTGTGTTTTAATATGACCATAAGTTTTAGTATCCAACCTAATATTTGATTTATCTACAGTCACATTTTGAACATATTCCAATTGATGATCCTCTTTTAATTCCACTGAATCTTTAGATGAATTTGGATGATTAATAATTGGAACAGCCTTGACATCTAATGCTCTTATTAAACAAGTAACATTTCCAACATTTTTTATTTCTGTTATATAGCAGCTTTCTTCAAAGTGATTACTACAAATATGGGCTGGAAAATTAATTCATAAATATCAATAATGGTTTAAATCAAAATATGAAAAACACAATATATTATTACCTTTCATTGTATCTACACCTACAGCATCTAAACCACAAAACTGAAGCCATTTGTATCTAGTCAATTTGGATTGTGGGAATGGAAAAAACTCCACACTTTCTTCCATAGAGGTATTTGCACATCCAGGGACAACACAAGTAATATTACTGAAATGGTTTGGTATGAAATATAATTATATAGAATTAATATTATGCTCTAAAGTTGATAGTGTTGGTTGTTGTTGTATATATCTGATAAAATGCAGCTCAATTATAATATCAAGTTACCTTTCTGCTTCATGGCTGCCAGAAAAACATAAATCAGCAACATCATCCAATTCCATTTCTGTATTTCTTTCATGAGCAGTTAATTCCAATTGTTTGTCTGCATTATTTGCAAGCAGAGTAGGATCATTTTCTTTCTTCCCATCTTTAAAATGACAGCTACACAGAAAAGCTCCTGGACCTGGACTTTTAGTTCTACAATAATGCATTAAATTATATTTTATGTAACTGGGAAAGGAATCACAAGAGAAAGATACTAGGAAGTGGGAAAATAAGTTGAAATGTGAACTCACGGAGCTTTCCTGCACATACTTAAGGACTAGAACAGAACGTAAATTCTTTCATGGCAAAACCCAGAGATATTTCAAGGGTTATAAATGAAATGGTTTTGAAAAATACTTGACGGACAATTAACTGCACAGGTAGGTACCTTGCTAACTGTATCCATCGATTCCTTGTTTCATCATCTTTAGGAAAGCTGAAGAAAATACACTTCTCTTTCATATTATCATGGTTACAACATGTAGCCCAACAGTATACCATTTTTCTTTGCACAAATTAACTCAATATAAAAATTATATATATTATAAAGTACTTTTAATGTTGTTCATGAACTTTTTGTTGTTAGTTTTTTATTTCTAGAGTTTTTAGGTTAGGTTAGAAAACACATTTTGTTATATCCACAGAGCTGAAACCCCATAGATAAAATATAGGGCATGTCCACGACAGTTGACATTGACAATACTTGGGTGGTAAAAATGAAAAATTATCAAACAACTATTAACCCATATTATATATTATTAAATATGCAAGCTCAACAATTAAAATAACTTTAAAAGTACACTGAAGCAAAATCAACTAAAATCAAACACGATCTACCATTATAAATCAGCATAACGTGTTCTGAACGCTTTGTTTATTGTTTTACCATCTTAAGCTATTTTTTGGCGTACCACTGTTTTAAAATTATTGTGTCTTTTTTAAAAACACATAGAGAAATATTAATGAAATATTAATATAATGAGAGTTGTCGACCCTGTAGTAACAGTTGGCATCACGTTGATCGAAGCGCACCAGGAAGGACTGGCGGAACTAATATTTGAAGGCGGGATATTTAAACTGGTTAGTTTGGATTGTGGGTAGGTGAATTTCACAATTTGTCTAAAAATTGTTTATTATATAATTATTTCATTACGAAAAATAAAATTATATTTTATTTTTCTAATGAAATGATTATAATTAATAAACAATTTTAAGACACATAACTTAGATAAATGAGAAATCAACACAAATTTAAAATTTTTATTAAACTGCCATAATAACATAACAAATAATCCACATCTATATTACCATCAATTTATCAAATATTTATATATTATGAATAAAATAATAACAGGTATTTTTATTAAACTTACTTTATATTTAGGAAAGTTAATCCAATATCACATTAAATTGCACATTATTTTAAAATTATTCACAAAAACAACAAAAAAGGAAGTAGATTCTCCATTTATATGAAGGCAGGAACAGGTCTGAAACAAAATAAATAAAACACAGTACCGTAAGTTACAAAGAAAAAACATTATTTTTATTCGCTAGTCCTCTTACTACTCATATTATTTTTTAATTTATATGGTGACAAACTTTTTTGAGCTAAGTTTAACCCTATCCTCAGTAGAATTCCAATTATTATGCCTATAGCTTTGTCGCTAGACACATCCAAAGTCAATTGTTCTTATAGAGCTATTTCATCAAATAACAAGACACAATCTTCATCAATATGCTTCATTTTCACAACCCTTTCTTTAAGCCTATCAAAAATTGCTTTATTAATTCTAGTTTCAAATGGCACTGATCGTAGAAGTAACTGTAAAGTAGATTTACTGGGCAAAGATATAAAACGTTTCAAAACATCATCTTGTGGTCCCTTTTTATAAATGGATAATGTTATTGACCACGAAAGTTTATGTTTCTTGCAGTTAACAGTACTACTTTTTTTAAAATCTAAGCCTGCTGGATCTAATTTTGAAATAACTCAGATCTTTATTAATATAATACATTCTTCTTGAGAGATGAATTATTTACACTAAGTTTCATTTATTTTACTCAAAGTACTAGATTCCAAACATAGTTTGCTAGTTAGATGTTCCAAATTGAGTTTGAGTTAGAAAAAATAAGCTTTCATTTTAATAAAGCAAATACTGTATTTTCAAAAGCTTGGGTATTATTATTATGCTCAACTACTTTTGGTGGTGTATTATGTTATGATGCATGATGTAAGGATTACAAAGGTAAAACAAATTCAATAAGTATTTTGCATAATGAACCTATAAATGCATTATTATCAAAATGATCTTCACACAACCTTTGATCATTGGATGTAGAAGGAAGTTCTAAACTTTTTTAGCACTGTTCACTTTGATTAATATCAAATGGAGATTTGAAAAATGTTTTTCTTCTACAAATTGCGAAGTGGACAAAAATATTTAATATTACAATTTTCTGCAATACATGACGAATTATATTTAGTGATGACATTTTAAAGGTTCACTTACTTTTATTTCCTTTATTAGAACTGAAATCCTAAATAAATTTATAATCTGTAGAACTAATTTTAAATCCTACTCACCATTTGTATAATATTTATGTATATTTCTTATTGACATTTTCACTTTGACTTTGACAAACGGAAGCCAGATTCACATCAACCAAAGTATGATTGATTTTGTATATTTTCATTTTTATTGACTTAAAAGTTAATATACTAGGATATTCGATGATATTCATCGACATTAATGGCAAAATGTTGAAGTGAAAGGTAATTTATAATATTTTAAAGTATTTTATTCCATTCTCCTCATGTAAAAAGTCTTGTAGTTCTCGCGACCGCAGCGACTCGATGCGCGGGTGGCGGCGCAGAAACGTTATGCTCAATACCGCCTATGCTTCAATCCGTCTCTTTTATTTTGTCTATGTAAAAACATTTCATTTGAGCGTTGAAACAATGACGTCGTAGATGGAATGTTTCAAAACACTTGGCATTCAAAGCTGTCAGTTGTCATTGTCTTTTATTTATACTTGTATTATTTTATACATAGAAGAGAAAATTGCAATCATATTGCAATGTTTGAAGTGACTATTGACGATTTGGTATTAACAGTGGATGAAGAGACTGCCGAAAAATTGGAAGGTAATCTTTTAATTCCTTTAGAAATTCAGTACCTCAGTCTTACCAAAATATTTTTTGACTATTTATTTTTAATGTACAAAATTCTGGCTGGTACCGCTTTCATTTTCATTATTATTTATTATTTCAGATCCCGAGTATGCCGTAGAGTATGCATCAGCAGTCAGAAGAGAACTTCTGAACCATGACACAACATCAAATTCACACCAAATAAATGGAAAGAGTAGATTGTGGAAAAGTCCTAAGTGTCCTACTGAAGAAGACCACAGGGCTACACTTGCTCTGTTGGCGCTAAGGCGATCATATGATGCAGAATTTAGTGACAAAAAAACACACAAAAATGAAATTTGGACAAAAATTGCCAACAAAATGAACGAAACTGGCTTTTACGTTGGAGAGGGAGTGGATGCACGGGAAAAGGTGAGGCAAAAGTTCAGCAACCTGCAATCAACATATATAAAATATCGGGATTCTCAAAAAAGAACAGGGGAAGGCAATCTGAAAGTGCCAAAATATTTTGATGAATTGGAAGAGATTCTTGGCTACAAACATAAAGCTAAACCAATATTAGTTATTGATTCAACACCATCTAAAAATGCACATGAAAATGGGCAATCCTCTGAATCCTCCTCTATCACAAAATGTGAAAGTTTACCTCCCAATAGATTTGATGTCATTAAAAGGACTGTTCGACCAAAATCTGAGAAACAAGAAAGTCTCAAAGAACTGGTTTTTATACAGAAACAAAATCAGGAGATAAGAAGTAAAGAATTCTCTTCTATGATGAATATGTTCCAGGAACAGAACGAGCAGAGGAACAAGCAGATACTGCTCCTTATTGAGAAAATGGAGAAAAAATCCAAAAGGAAAAGAAGATCATCTAGTAGTGATGAATAAAATGGAGACTTTTTTAGACATGTTTTGAGTTGTTTATTTTTGGATTATTTATTTTGTTTCTTATGTTAAGAACTGTTGTTAATTTATTCTATTTTCTTGGATTTTTTTTTAGTTTTTCATCATGTATTCGTAGTTTATTTTTTTTTGGCTATATGTTGAGACTGAATAAATATTTTTGATAAGTTATTTTAGGTAGATAATGGTATTCATTTTGTCATAATTTGTTCATATTAGTGATAGTTTAATTTTTCTAGATTTTGTTTTTCATGACATGGTGATATGTTGAACTTGAATAAATATTTTTGTATAGTTTAAGACAGTGTTATTATTCTCTTATTACTTTTTTTTATCAAACCTCTTGGAAAGTAAGGTTTGTTTTTTATGAATTAAATAAAACTATAGAATAATCATGTATTCAATAAAAGAGTTTATTATACACTAATAAAAAAACGCCAGTTTACAAAAAAATGTTAATAAATCATCTATTATCTCTCCACAAATCATATCATCTCTTTTGATAATTCCTTCTTCCTCCATATTGATTGGACCTTCTCTCTCCATATCAATTGGACCATCTTCATTATATTCATTCCAAATATCAGAGTGTACATAACAGAAATTATGCATTATACAACTTGCTGCAATTATTTTTATTGCTTTTTCAATTGAATTTACATTAATGTACTTCAATATTTGCCATCTGGATTTGAGGATACCAAAAGTATGTTCTACTACTACTCTTGTTTTGCTGTGGATTGTATTATACTTGCGTTGTCTCTCATCCAAATATCTCTCATCCCTAAAATGGAAAAGTAGGAATACGGTTTGTACATTTATATTAATGATTGCTTACTTATAAGGTGTCATTATCCACTTCCTTAAAGGATAGGCTTTATCACCAACAAGATGATAGTCTCCAAAAAAGTATTTGTGAATCATCCCATCATCTTCGACATCAAGAAAACTTTTTGAATTTTGAAATACCTGCAAATTAAAAAAAAAATTGTTCAATATAGTATGAAAATGTTAGTTGAAAATCAATATTCACAATTATAATGAATGCATTTATTGTCTATAGATTGGTCCAACTACATTTAACATTCCCTCTTTACTGATAGTTTACAAAATATATCTTACCCTGCTATCATGTGCAGAACCAGGAAATCCAACCATAATGTTAGTGAAAATTTTGTTAACAGTAACTATTCCCTGAAGTTTAATCGAGTGATTTCTATTCTTATCTATGTAGCTTTCCTGCTGACCGGTTGGACACTTGAACTTGATATTGCAACCATCTATTGCTCCAATTACTCCTTAAAAAAATAAAACCATTCAGGTGGATATTATCTGAGATCACTCAATGTCTTACCTGGAAAGCCACTCTTACGTCTGAATTCCCTCTCAATGTTTAGTGTTTCCTGTTGGTTGGGCGGGTTGGGCCATGAAATATATCTTGTCTGTAGTTCAAGGATTTTGGGAATAATTAACTCAACTGCACTGTATACTGTTGAGAGTGCTACATTGAACCTATCAGACACAGATATCAATGTATCACCTTTTCCTAGCCACCAAAGGAACATCAAAACACATTTCTCCATGGAGACAGGATGCTGGCCACCAACAAATTGTCTTTCAGTGCAATTTATAGCAGCCAGAAGGTTCACAAATGTATCTCTACTCAATCTAAAAAGATTGAAAAAATCTCTCTCAAGATACTGTGGCAACCAATCTTCATAATAATCTGGTGAGCGTATATGCACCAAATTAGTGGAGAGAAATATTGGAAGAAGTACTTCCTCCTGGTTATCATCTCTCAAATATTTATGAATTATATAATCAGCGAGAAGCTAGCTCCTGGCTCCTAGCGAGCGAAATTGATCTGGCAACACCGCTCAACCGTCGATCGTCGGTTATCGGACTCACCAGTTACGGGGGGAGTATGCGATTGAAGCAATTTAAGTGTGATTATTTGTAGGAGTAAAATTTTTTATTAGGTAGAACAAACCCTCTGGATGAAAAAATATAAAAAACAAATTAATTGAGAAAAAATCTATATTTTGCTACTGTAATAATACCGTAATAATATCGATATAACTATGAATTTTT
>CAJUYG010001721.1:31527-54361 GCA_910591675.1 Galerucella calmariensis | reverse complement strand
TTCCCAACACTAAACCGAGGGGTAAACCACTGATAAAAAATCTGTACTTACACTATTTTCTGTATTTTCAGGTATTGTCCAAGTATTTTCTTCATAAAAATCTAAGTATATTTCTATTTTAATTAAAAAATATGCAATTAAGAAATGATCTTATAGAAATTTCCCGTATTTTCCATGTATTTTCAGGAGTATTTTCCAATGATACTGGTATTTTTTAGAGTATTTTCTGTACTTTCAATGTATTTTCTCTAATTTGTACACTATTTTTCCCAGTGGTTTACCCCTCGCACTAAACTCACTCTGTATTATATTATAATTCTCTTCCAGATAAAAATAATTTAAACTAACCTATACTGTATGTCTTGCTATAAGCAGCTCATTAAAAATTACTTTTACGAAAAGCAATATCTTTGTTCTGAATTATTTTCAATAATCATTCGAAAGTCTCTTATATTAGATTGAAATCGATTTTAAAATTACCTACCTATATTGAAATGGAAGAGGGTATTGACATAGTACGAGTAGGGTTTCTTCCTTTTTCACATTTTCCCCGATGTACTGACAACAACGACGAAAATACAGAGTGAGTTTAAAACTTCTAATCTTGTTTCATAATGATATATATGCCAGTCGGTATGGTCATTTTAGACCAAAAGTACAAGTAATTAGCAATACGGCTGATTTTTCTTTTATAAGTACCTTGAAGCATATAGATTAATATAAAAAAAGCTTACCAGTCTATCGATTTCCCAAATTATAAAAACAAGTTGAAAACTTATTTTTTTAATTATTCAATATTTCACACTGGGAGGAAGGTGTAGAAGAATAAAAAATACCACCGTGTAGCGGAAGTGTTTTGCAATAAAAAAGGTCTCCTACATTTTTTTTGTCCGATCAATGGTTTGTCCGGAAAAAATTCGGTAAACTAAGTATGTGTTCCGCATCCGCGCAACTCTGCTGCACGGCGGAAGACCTACTTTCTGAATTGCGGAAAAAAATATAAATGTTAAATCAGAATTTTTTTTTAATATTTGGTAAGAGTTAAGGTTGTAAATAATAAATAAAAGGTAATAAAATAATTTTTATTGGAAAAAGGTATGCAAAAAATTATTTCTTAATACCTATTATATATTAATCATCTTTTATACCTTTTCGCTATCTACATTTTGTTCGTTGAATATTAATCTTTATATTACAGGAGTATCAAATTTTATCTTGAAAAAGTTTCTTACCCGGATCTATAAAAATTCTATTTTCGCTTATAATACAAAAAATGAGACAAAAAATCATTGAATCCAAAAATGTATATAAATTAATTAATTTTGTAATCATATATTCTTGATCTTAGAAGTTTCCCCAATATTTCTACGCAAACCCCATTAAAATTACTCCAGTTTTATTGAAGTTACAGTGCTTAATATATATATTTTCTTGTAAATTCAAAATTCCTAAAATTTACAAGACAATGAAAAGTGCCGTATTTGTAATTAGGAAAAATTTATTATCCGTAAATTTTATATATGGAACAAACCTCCTAAATAACAGTTTCCATCCTTCGAAAAACTGTTTTAATGCCACCTTATTATATAATAAATTTTTTGTCCACGACCACCTAATAATAAGTCAAAATTTTACCTCCTAACTAAAGGTATATGGTACCCATATATCAACTGTCGTGAATTATGGTTCATAATACACTGTAGTGTATTATGGTTCATAATTCCCGACTAGAGATGGGGGTACAATATGAAATAAACTATCAAATCTGTGTATTTTGTTCAGGAAATTTGTTTCTGACATATATCGTATCTATAAAATATTGTAATTTTTAGTATTGATACTTTTCATAACGATATTTTCTAATATTAAGTATTTCAAAACAATATATTTATAACGGTACGTTGTATTGATACTTTCTACAGTATCGCCCATCTCTATATATGTCAAATTATTTGAAGTAGCTGCCACAACATTTTGAGGTTAGTAATATGCCAAATCGCTACTGACTTTTATTTATTAATAAATAAATTAAGTGTCGTGGACAAAGTATAGTATTCTACTCGCAATTTATGGCCATAATTCACTTGGGTGACTTGCGCCCCTCACCTGCGGCTCGTGACGCAAACGTCACCCATCGTGAATTATGGCTATCATAAATTGCTCGTTTAATAATATACTATTATATTGAGATACTTGGTTTTTGATTAGAATATAATATTCATATTCTATGAGTAATTTGCTAAAAATGATTAAGTATATGCTATGACAAAAAAATGCCATCTTAAAGCTGACACTTCCCTCTTCAAAACGAACTATTAAATTATTTATATCCACATTTTAAGTGTACAATAGTTTATATTATAAACTTTATAATGTATTCCGCTGCGCTTCAGAAAATAGAGTCGCGCGGATGCGGAACACATACTTAGTTTACCGAATTTTTTCCGGACAAACCATTGCTCGGACGAAAGAAACAAAATTTTTTTGTTGCAAAACACTCCTCCTACACGGAGGTATTTTTTATTTTTCTCTGCCTTCCCTCCAGCGCGAAATACGAGGCGAAATATTAAAAGATTTCAAAAAAAAGGTTTTTTGATTTTTTTTTCTAATTTGGGAATTCTATAGACCGGTAAACTTTTTTTACATTAATCTACATACTTTAAGGTACTTATGGAAAAAAATCAGCCGTATTGCTAATTACTTGTAGCTGTTACCCCTATCGTCTGGCCTAATACTGCAAAGTGTTTCCAGTTATTGATAAGTAACGTCAATATTCAGTATATTATTTATTATAGTATGTAGGTAGACACAGAGATAATATACCACGGCTGACATCAAGCAAAATCATGCCCTTGAGAAAGGTCGAAAACTGTCTTCAAATGTGTTTTACCCAGTTTCAATAGCCTGGAGGACCTTTGTTTTGGAGTAAACTTCACTTTATAGCCTTAAAACTGGCAGCCGGACAAAAGAGCGTTACCTTTTGAATTAGAGAACTATTATATATGATGCAATTATTTGACATAAATAATGCTATTTTTTAAACGCATAATATAAATTTGATAATTTTTTTTAAATCTATTACTTATCATCCAAATAATCTTTTTCTACGATCGTGCGGTTTAACCGAGGTTTTAACCCACTTTCCCGCACGCATTTTAGTTTTGAAAGTGTCACTTTCCCGCACTAGTGCAAATTTTGACCTTATTAGATAGTTTTTCACTTCGGAAGTTATAACTATTGCTACAACAGGTGAATAAATAGTCCATCAAATAAAATCTACATCTTTTCTGGCTTTTTGTTACATTTTTAATTTTTTGAAAATAAAAAATAATGAAGATATTTTGATATAACCTTGTACATTCTTTAAAGTAGTGTCATGAAACAACTATCAAACCACCCGGGTTTGGTATAAGAAAAATATATCAAATAAATTTCTTTCATCTACAAATGACATAAAAAGGTTGCCGTCACCTTCATCGTCATCTTTATGTGACCTGCAACCGATGCCATCCTCATCGACGTCATCTACTTACCAGTTAACACCAAATAACTCCACTGGACCGACAATTTTAAGTAATTTACAGAATGCAACAAATTGTGTTTCTAATATTAATATTCATAATAACTAGTAGTTTCTAGTTAAAGTTTTGAATATGTAGGTATGTTGAAATGAAATAATTTTTGAAAAATGGGTTGATATATTTTTTGCATATACGGTCGTAGAAAAAATAATGTTCCTAACTCATTCGTAAAGTGTCTTTCCCGCACTTGCCCGAACTCCGCTTCGCGTCGTTCGTGTCAACTGCAGTCGCGTGCGGGAAAGTATCACTTTCCGCACTTTTTAGGAAAATAACTATTCAGTTTTAAAGGCTGCTAAAGCTTCTGCCATCTACACTGTTTGACAGACTTTACTTGAATCGTCTGCCACGACTAGAAATTACGAATAGTTGTCACATAGATCACGAGAATTTACATGGATCCTTCCATTATTTCACTCGTTATTTCATAACTAAATCCACTTAACAATACGGTCAAGTTAAAGTTAGTTATGTAGTTAACAGAAATCTTCCAGTAAGCTACCTTTTTGAAAATAATGTATGACATCCTTATGACACTCTGTATAGTCGTAAACTGTACCTACTGTAGAAAAGCTGCATATGTACGGTTCAAAGTATTGTATAAGAATGATGTACTCGATGTACTGTCCAAACGAACGTGTATGTAGAGTTCAATTTAATTTTAAACAACATAAGATGTGGTACGTTTAGTTACACTTTCTGTAGTGGCGTTTATAGTCTACCTGCTTAGTCTGGCCAGAGTCTTGAACTATTTTAATCTGGCAGTCTAAATTTATCACATTTTCAAGGGTCGATATAATAAGGAGTTTAGCCGTATTTTCGAGATCAATCGAAATTTTTCGTATGCGATTTAATTCGAATGAAAAAAATCGCAAACGATTCAAAGATCGTAATTTTGAACCATCTTCGAAAATGTATTCGTATGCAATAATTAATTGCATTAGCACCATTTCTCCCTAACAAAAAGCAGATCATTTTTCGACATTTTTTACTAACACCTAACCTAACTTATATTAAAAAAATATAAAAAAAGCGCAGAACTTTTTGATTTATTTGATTAAAATTAAATGATTTATGGAAATCGACATTTATGATTAGCTCCGTTTGAAAATCGACAGCTAGCTCGGCTGGTAGGGACATTTCTAAAGAAAGAACAAGAGACCTGTCAACAAGTGTGAAAAGTCAAAGGTACATGAAAATTGGTATATAAGTTATGAGTAGTCTCCATGGTTATGAGTTATGACAAATTCATAGAAAATATGACATGACATTCCCGGTTACCAGATGTAACACCCTGTATACCTATTATTAACTTTTCGAATTTCACATTAAATCTTAATGTCACTGTGTAGACCCTCGAGAATACCCTATAGAACCTAAAATGTATAATTTTCAAGATATGAATTTTTTTTAATGAAAAATTGACATACCTAATAAAAATTATAGTTGAACAGCCCCAATTCCGAAAAACAACTGCTTGTCGGCTCAATTAGTATGAAGGACAAGGTAATTGGTGACATGAGAAGTTGGTTCATTGTTCACAGGATTCGTAAAAAATTGAAAAATCAAATATGTCAATTTTTTACATGCTACTACTACCAAATATCAATAAAGTCTACTGTAGGGAAGCAAACTTTGAAAATTCCAATTATTCGACTCAAAATAAAGTTCTTGTAGGTATTATTTTCAAAAAAAAATTGTATCAGAAATAGGTATTTAAGCTGTTAATAAATTTACCAAACATTAACGATAATTATAATAAAGAATAAAGATATTCCAAAAGATATCTAAATATTTACAAACTATGACTTTGTTTCTTTTGATATCTATAAAGTAATAATATTAATAATTAAGCATCATTTATTCGTTAATTTTTCATTGGTATAGGTATTCAATAAACTACACGATTTTTTTGACATCAAACATCAACATAAATACAACGTCCTTGGTCACTAGCCACTAATTCAACTTTTTTTTTATATTTGTGTTTTTATTACGTAGAAAATGTTTCTTCTTTTGTTTATTTAAATTTTAAATCAGTCAACTTTTATTAAATAAAACTCTAGTCACACCTGTTTGGTACGTATGCTAACTAGATAAATGCACAATATAGGAAATTATGCAATCTTGCAGACATTTTCAAGGCGAGATACAATATTTAATTATTTAGAACACAAAATTTAACAAAAAAATAGCATATAAATCAAAATTCCAGCTTTATGTACTTATTAGGAGAATTCTAAATGTACATACCTGCTATTGTTAACGGCAGCAGAAGAACGAAGAAATACCAGTTAAAAACCCTAACGTGAGACTTCCGCTCCTGGACTCCCATGCTATACATTCTTTTCGAACACTCGACCATGTTCAAAACTTCACTTAAAAACTGTTCACGAATCTTCAGAATCACAATCCATGATATAAAAACGAACTATCAACCACCAAACTCGTTATTTGTTAGACCCACGGCACTTTAAAACTTCTTGAAAAAGTTTTCTAATGACAATGACACCTGTAGATACTTGGAATGCCGGATTTTACACTTGAACCAAATAAATACACAACTTGTTCTTCATTTTTACACAAATTAGAACATTCACATATTTCTCAAATATAAAAAAACTACTTTGATAACACTTTTATTAGATTTTTTCGTGTTTAAAATCATTGCCAAAGAGCGTCCGCGTACATATTCGGAGAACACCGTTCGTAAGCCAGCCGCGAATGCAAGTTTGAGTGCATGTTTTCTGTTGAAAGTTTTAACGCATGCGCCAAACAGTCTCTCAGGTAAGAACAACAAACTTGATTAAATATTTAGGTGCAGTGGAGACATCTAACGGACAGGTAACGAAGGTGAGGAGTCGGCGAGATGGTTTACACGAGCTTACCTGGGTTAACGGAACAGGGCCGGAATTTAGAACTTTATACAAGTATAGAGCAGTGAATACATATAAAAATAAAAATTATTGATATAACTAATTATATAACAATTATTTTATACAGGTATTCAATTAATGAGAAAATGAAAAAAAATTACTTTTCAAATAAACGCAATTTTGATATTCTGTATCGGTTTTTACTATAATCCAGAAGCACATTTTCTCTGGCCTCCGCTAAAACTGTTGCTTGTCATTTAGTGTTTTATAAGTATATCTGTTATTGAGAAGTCGAATGTTTATTTTTATAGGTACATGGATCCACAAGGTTTTTTCAAAAATTTTGGAAATTCCAGAAGAAAACAGGAAAATATAAGGCATTTGATGGATAGAGGATTACCTAGTTATTTAACCAAGAAGTGTATTGATGAGGGCCATTAACAATCGAGAAAGTGGGTTAAAATGCACGTTCGTAGAAAAATAGTATATTAAAGTATACGTGGATATTAAGGTCTTTAAAACACGCGCGATTTTTGGAGCTCGACGGCGAAGCCGGTGTGCTCGAAATAGAGCAAGGGTTTTAAAGACCAGTTATCCACGAATACTTTACGCTATTTTTTTATTGGTGCACTTTGAAATTATAAATACTGGTCTATAACTACTACAACAACAAGAAATGGAAATCATAGATGGAAATAAGAACTAAATGTCAAATGGTTGAATTCGTGATATGTATATGATGTATACCTTGCGTTGTCATGGAAACGTTGTCATAAACTAATTTGTATTTTGATGGAAGTTCAACCTTATTGAGCTCTGTGAATGTCAATAGTATTAATTTAAATACCATTTCCTAAGATTTGAAAAATCGAAATATTAATATATTTCAAACAATACCAACGCCACTTTTCATTTTAATTTATAAATTTGATATTGTTAGAGTAAAAGTTTTGACGTTTAAACTACTCCTGTCAGATCAATAATAAAAAAAATTGTCATTTAGACATGATTTAGACCATAGATTTGGATTCGTTTCTCGAGTTGTTGTCACGGTAACTTTAAAACACGCGCGTGTTTTAAAGTTCAATTTAAACACGCTGAGGCGTGCTTTAAATGGGTAAAAAGGTTCATAGGTAAGTACTGTCAAAAATAAATAATGAAATTAAAATGTATGTTTGGTTGCCTACACCACATGTAACTGTCAATATAAATATAATGTATAGTATAAGATGTGCGTTGGGTTGACTGTAGAAAAATCGTTGATTAATCTAAATCGTGCATCAATATGGGTCATTAATGTATGATTTTGTCTAAATTTAAGAACGTTAATAGCATATGTTAACACACGGTCGACGGAAATATTTATAATGCCACCATATTGCAAAACATTGAAAAAATGTGATTATAAAATCCTAATTTTGTGAAATATATCAAATTAAAAGCACCTCAAAATAATGTACAATTACCGAATTACCTCCAATAAAACTGGAAATTAATATTGTAACACCTTTTTTAATTACAAAAAAATACTTGCTCCAAATAACAAGAATATTTCAAAATAGTAACGGAATTGGGATATGGACCTTCTACGAGGGTAGGTACCTCCCTGTAAATGTATCAACCTACATAATAGGGTTATAGACATTTCAAAATATTAGTTCTAGGAAATGCATAATATACACAATACTCACATATGCTTAGAGAATCCACGTTATTGTTTCTCGGAAACGTATACACCAATATGCCAACATACTGGAACATCATTTAATTTGAAAACAGCATTAAATATATGTTTCCAAAGTATCAAATATTTATTTCTGTTAAAACTATGATACACATAAATACAAATGTGCCATACGAGGGAAAATGTGATATTTTAATTACTTTCAACCTATAAGCCTACCATACATTTTATGATAGGTACATCACACATTTCATATTTTTTAGTTTGTGTGGGTTTTTTCATTATTTTTAAAGCATTTCCTCCCCACTTAGTCTGCACCTTGTTCAAGTGTCAGACCTACATAGATGACAGTTATATTCCATGAATTAAACAGACGAAGTTTATACAAAATCAATTGCAGAAGCTAAAATATGTCTGTTACCTCTTCCTATTTTTCCTCTGATTGACATAATGTAACATATTTTAGCTCAATTCATTTTGGACAAACTTTATTCAATTCATCTGTAAAATTTCAGTTTACATCATCAGCTATTCAAGTAAATAAATTAGGTTTCGTGATCAGTCAGGTAATGAATAATAAAAATAACATGTTTTACAAACAAAATTTATTAAATTACAAATCTAACTTAGAAGAAAAATCCAAGTATTTTCCCTCCAAGATGTTTCCTTCTGGCTTCTTCATGATCCATAATGCCTCCACTTGTAGTCAAAACAACATATCTGTAACAAATATATAAAATTAATACTTAGTTTACATGAGCTCTCTTGAGTAGATTTCATAATTGTTCCACTAACAGACATAAATGGAACAGTTTTACAAATTGAATTAGTAACTAGCAACGAATTACATAAATAAGAATATGAATTAATGTTTTAGAAAAAACGGAGCTGAGGATAAATGTGAAAATCCAGACAATATTATAAATATATTGTAGTGGTTAATCATGGTTATGTCAGCACGGGTTTTCTAATTTTATTTTCCTGTGTGCATCAAGAAGTTTTAGATATATTGCCAAAACCTCACAAATATCACAGGATTCAAATTTTCTCAAGTACTAAACAATAACATAGATCAGTCTTAATTACAATCAATTATTATAAACATGCTCACTTTTTGGCAAATATGATTGTGATATTATTTTGGTCAATACAGTTGATAAAGTTGGGAACATTTCACTTTAGAAAGGAGATTATGAAACATACTTTGTTCACCAAAAATTATAAGGATGATAGAAATACAGAAGAAAAAATGTTTCATACACTTCAAATCTCATTCACATTGAAAAGTATTCAAACTATCCAGGTAGGTAATATCAGACATTCAATTCATCAAAACCAACATACCATTGCATAGTTTATGATGACCATTGACATTTTGGTAACTTTTTTCTCATTCTTTAAATGTTCTGATTAAGAAATCAAGTATCCATACTGTATTTCTATTTGTACTACTATTAGATTGCCTTCACTAGAGAATTAAATGAAATAAACTAGGTAAGCTGACGTACTTGAATTTCTCTGGTACGTAATATAATCAGTTACTAACTCCATAAATAAGACTCCCATGTTATACCACTCTAAAATCCAAGATTAAATATATTTCCCACAAATCATGCAGTTGTTGTATACTCTCCACCAAACTGATTTTTTGCATGTTTCATCAGAAAAATTGAATGTTGACAATACCATTTGTGCACAACACTAAAAATCTCTTAGTTGCATTTATACAATTTTTGTTCACAGTTCACTTTTAATTCTATTTCTTCCCACCAATAATATGTTTTGTCACAAGACTTTTTTCTAATAACCACAATTTTAAAAACATAACCCTTGGTTATTGGCACATTACACAGGTACTTACCCAAATTGACGAGAAGGCAATAGATTATTTGTCCATTTTTCAATATGTGTAATAGGAACATCAAATCTGGGTGAAATTACTCCACATTTGTTTAACCTTCCAGTCAAATTTACAACTATTTTTCCACTTCTATGGTCATCTACTATTTCAAATTCTCCAATGTAACCATGTTTCATCATTACTGTTAAAAACTTAACTACTACTTTTGATGAAGGCCTGATAAGGACCTGCCTCTTTCCTCGCTTTTCTGCATTGTTGATAGATTTTAGAGCATCGCTCAATACATTCATTCGTACCATGGCTAAAAAATATAATTATTAGTATAAACGTTTGGCATATTCGAGGTTATAAATATGAACAGTTTCTATTTTCATATCTGCTATGGAAATAAATGTAAATACTTTATTACTTGGTTCGTGTAACTTTTAATAGTTCCTGTTTTACTTCTTTATAATTAAAACCGCACTTATAATATTAAACCTTATCTAGATTTTGTTTACATTTTTTCTCTAGATTTAAACCCAATTTGAATTAAATTTTGGGAGAATATACTAGTACAATACTCAAAATATAAAATTTATGGTTTTTTGATATTCGATGATAAGTTTTAATTCACAATTACCTAGGATTTATTTTGTGTTTACAGATGAACACTACACCTTCACCGAACACGATTAAAAAGAAGTAATTTGGAAAATGACCGCCAGAGGCGACTGGCATATGTCAAAATATTCTTCTTTTTACCATTTTAAATGTCAGTTGGTTCGTATGAACTACCTACTGTGTCGTATGAACTACATACTACACATAACGTGAGCCATAAAAATAAAAGTAAGTATTCTGTGACGACGCCGCAATCAACGGCGATGGTGAAAATGAAATTGAAATATTCTAATTCCATGAACTTTTCTACAAATCCAATCGTTTCCAGATGTCAATTAAATTATGCCGTAGTGGTAGACCACTTGACAACTTCTAACTTCTGTACATTGTAAGCATGCAATATGCAATATTTAATTTAATCATGGAAATTGGATAGTTTAATAATTATGCCCACAAATAAGAATGTGAAGAGGTAATTGAACTAATCACTTTATATCGGTGTAAGGAGGGTAGGTTTTTTTTTCGATAGTTCGGTGGTCGAAGTCAAACCGTTTCACTCATTTGACTTAACGTCATTCATTATTCATTTGTCATATGTCAAAGAAAAAGAGGTACATTTAAATTTGAGCCAAAAACAGCTATTTTGTTGTTTGAATTTGATATCTTCTGAATTAGCCCAAAAACCACAATAACACTGATATTTAACAATGTATTCTTTGATATTTACAAATAAATACTGAAAATAAAATTGAAGTTTCCATTTTATTTTAGTATTTCTGTCTATTTTAAGATTTCTATTTTTGGAATCGATTTTAGTACTTACTAAACTGCGCGGGAGCCCAATGTAGAGCTGCACTATATCTGAATTTCCCAGTAGGGGGTGAATTTGTTTTTTATCGAATATAAACTCAACGCGAATTTTGTGTACATTTTTGAGTTTATTCAAATAATAATTTTTGAGCTGAAGTGCGTCAAATGTCACGAGGAAAATTTTGGCACGCGCCCGTTCCTTTTTGACATATCGGGTGAAAAGGTAAAAGAAATTTATAAAATCTCTTTTAAAGAATAAGTTTTTTAATTTTGAATAATAGTGCAATGCCCTATTTTACATCGATTATGCAGTTAACGGTATTGTACCCGTGGGAAAGTTCATTATAAGTATTCAATGAAACAGGTAGGTAAAGTAACCATCATTCATATTTCCTAGTTCACTCACACCTATTCAACTTCACGACTTCACGTATTAACAATTCGAATAGAAGCTTATATTTATCGCAACTTATCAATGATGTTTACGTTGTAGATAACAGATTATAACCTAAAATGTAAAAATGTTTTGTAGACCTGTACCGAATAAAATGGTAGTTAAAACTTCTCAAAAACGTACAGTGCGAATTTTATTAGTAGGAGACAATGGTGTGGGAAAAACCTCTTTAATATTATCACTAGTAAGTGAAGAATTTCCTGAAAATGTTCCTACAAAAGCCGAAGAAATTACTATACCTGCTGATGTCACACCAGAACAAGGTAAATAATTTAAATATTACCTATGAATCCTTAGATACTAGCTATGCGAACATAAAAGTAATTAGCAATTACACATTTTTTATAGGTACTCTATTATTGTGCAAATTGTACCTTCCTTATCTCTAAATTTTACAAATTTTACTTAGAGTTTAATATTAAAAAAACTGTTGCCAGTTTTGATTGAAAAACTGATACTATTAGTGTTCACAAATTACATGAATGCTGGATTGAAACCTATTTGATTAGCAATTTTAATTTGAATTGGATTATCTCAAGCAAGATTAATCTGTATAAGTACATGGCATAAAAAATAAACTTTTCATAGCCATATGAATTAACTGAAACGATTTGATAACTAATATTTTCATACTCACCTATATGAGTTTGTTATTATATTAGATCTAAGTAATTTTATTGTATAATCAAAAACAGTTTGGAAATAACAACTTTGTATTACATCCATTGAAATATTAGATGATTAATTAATTAGATAAAATTCTATGGTTTGTTTGTATTATAGGTACTTTATTTCAATTATTTTAAAATTTTTTCAGTACCAACAAATATTGTGGATTATTGTTCTGCTGAGCAGGGAGAATCTGAGTTGAATGAACAAATCAGAAGGGCTAGTGTTGTATGTATTGTTTATGCTGTAGATGATGAGGATTCGATTGAAAGGATTACATCATATTGGATGCCCCTAATAAGACAAAATCACCCAGATTCTTCATGTCCTGTTGTATTGGTTGGCAACAAGATTGACTTGGTGGAGTATTCAACAATAGATGTAAGTTTTTCTTTAAATTATTTGATGTCTTTTAATGTATTTATTTCACAATTTACAACACTACATTATATTTCATTATATTCACAATACTTCTGCTTAAAGTTTATATCTATTGATCATTTTTAAAATTCTTCTTAAATTGTTGAAATAAATTATGAAACTATGAAACATGACAACATATAAATGCGTGTATGTGATACCATTCTTCTATTGTTGAACCACGGGAATCACCAATAACGAACCACACACTTTTTGAATCTACCTTTATTCTACAAGATTCATGAGTACTGATTAACAATTAGTAATTAAATACTAGTAACCTTTTTTATTTCATTGATGATCTGAATATTCCGGAAGAAGATGACTACCTAGGTTAATGAATCAATCTTGGCCAAAAATAAAAATAGCACGTTATAAATAGAAACCTTTTTTTTGTATATTTTGTTCCTGTTCATTCATTATTTTTGAAAATTCTATACAGCTTCCGAATTTTTCCCATGATCTTAGTGATCATTGAAAAAAAACCTATTCTCCAGGGGTTCAATTTAAGATTTACTATGGTTAATAACAAAAAGCAAAAATGTATTTTTTTTTATGGATCATGTATATCTTATAAGTTTTGATCTTCGTCGATCATGCGTTATTGAGTATTGAGCTATATTATTGTACACAAAATCATTCATTAATGACCCCTATTGAAGAATGATCTATTAATAATAAACGATTTTGGTATAGGCAACCAAACATACAATAGTATTAAAAAAAGGCAGAGAACTGACTTCTATTATAGTATAGAATACTATTAGCTTTTAACTTACCTATCGTTTTTATTAAATGATTCTACAAAACTATAATAATTACTAGTGTTAAAACATCCAAAAAAGAGTTTTAAAAAACGAAAACCTGAAGTAGCAACATTTCAATGTCATTTATTATTGACTTTACTAACCTATCAAACAAATAAATATTCCTAGTTTTTAAATATTGAAAGAAAGGAAATATACAATGTTAATAACCCACTAATAAACGATTTATACAGTATGCGAAAACTCAATCGAGTCCATTCCATTTACACAAGTACGACAAGGAAAATTTGAGAAAAACTGCTTGAAAGAGAGAGAAGAATAATTTTGGGCGTATCTAGTTTATCCGAGGTTCATCCATTCAGCTCTCGTCATTCTTCCAGCCTCGGATGAACTAGACACGCCCACAATATTATTCTTCTCTCTCTTTCAACCAGTTTCTCTCATATTTTCCTTGTCGTACTTGTGTAAATGGAATGGACTCGATAGAATCTTCGCATACTGTATATAGGCAACCAAACATATACGAAATAATTCATTAATAAATCAAATTATAAATTATATTCAATCCAGTGTTAATTGGGCTTTAGCTAGTTTTACATAAAATATCTAACTCATGTTTCAGGGCATATTTGAAATAATGGAAGACTTTTCAGAAATAGAAACCTGTATAGAATGTTCTGCCAAAACTTTGAAAAATATATCAGAGATGTTTTATTATGCACAAAAAGCCGTACTTCATCCAACTGCACCAATTTATTCTGTAGAAAAGGCTGATGTAAGTAAATTTTTATCTATTTATATTATTTTATATTGATAAATATTATAGAAAATTCTGTGCTAAATGTGTAGTTGCAGTTAATTTATATTCACTTTTATATTTTTTCAGTTGTCAGATGCGTGTAAAAACGCCTTGATACGAATATTCAAAATATGTGATATCGACTGCGATGGTCTTCTCAACGATATTGAACTGAACAACTTCCAAAGTCGTTGTTTCAACGCGCCGTTACAACCACAAGTTTTGGATGATGTTAAAGCAGTTTTAAGAAAAAATACAGAAGATGGAGTTTGTCACAATTGTGTCACTTTGAATGGTTTCTTGTATTTACATAGTTTGTTTATACAGAGAGGCAGGAACGAGACCACATGGACTGTTTTAAGAAAGTTTGGATATAATGATAATTTAAATATGTCAAAAGAATATCTATTTCCTAGGTGAGTAGTATTATAACAATAATAATACTTAATGGTTGTTTGTATGTTTTATGATTTTTCTTCTATCTGTCTGTAAGATTTTGAATTTGGGTGACCCCACAGCACTTGGGCCACTATTGGCCCATTGTGCATCCTTCTGAGGTTCAGACTTCCTACTAGCTCGTCATCCAGCCTACTTGTTTGAAGTAGGCGATAACGTTGCCGGAAGTAAGTTCCCTCATGCTGGCTTGTGTTAGCCTGTACTCGCCGAATACAGAAAACCTAAATTGAGGGAGTGTCGGACATTCACAAAAAATGTGTTCGACAGTCTCATCTTCCTGTTCACATCCTCTACAAAGTGAAGTGTCAGACAGACCCAGTCTGTAGAGGTGTTTTCGTAGGTGGTAGTGAGCAGTGAGAATACCCGTGGCTGTCCGAAGGTTCTGTCTGTTCATAGTCACGTATTTTTTTGGCTTCTTTCCTGTCCGGATACTGCAGCAATTCCTTGGCAAGCCTGAAACCTTCTGCATCGTCCCATCGACCCTTAAACTTTTCAAGGGAGTGTTCCTTTATTAGGTCAATCATAGCCGACGCCGACAGATCAATGAAAGTGCCAGGTCCCAAGAGTTTTTGAGAGGCTGCTTTCCTGGCCAGTGAGTCGGCAATGTGGTTACCTTTCGATTTACTGTGGTCCTTGATACAGCCTAGAGTGACATCATTGTTGCTACAGGCTTTGATCAGAGACAGGTGACACTCCAGTACTAGGCCTTATGTGATACGTGGTCTGTTCAGGGCTAGTAGTGCTTGTCTGCTATCTGTAAGGATGTGAATTTTATTACCTGTGGTGTTTCTTTTGGTAATCTCTTTTGCTGATATGTAGATAGCAGTGAGCTCTGTTTGAGCAGCGCTGATATTACAGCTCATCTTTTTTCTTCTATTCCACATAATCTACATTCTTTCCACTCCACTAAGGGCCAGTTGTATGTAACATAGTTAACCAATTGATCAACTGAACCAGGTTTATATGTTGACCATAGTCAAATCAATCAATCGTTGTACGAAAGATGTTCGTGTTGTGATCAGTTGAACCACAGTCAAATTAATATTTTTATGTTGGTTATCCGAATCTCTAGTAACATTCGAGCATTTTATCAATATTGTTGGTACTAACTTGAAAAATCGTCACAGTTTTTGTATACTGTGAAATCGTTAATCAATGACAGTCAATGATCAAAAGCGTGCTTGGCGTTAAATATCATTTTGTGTGTTCTCTTGGAAGTGAAAATATGGCAGATAAAGAAAACAAGCGTAGGTACCCCAAATTTCAGTGCATCTGAAGAATCGATGCTGATTTCTCTAGCTGCTAAGTATAAAAACGTTATAGAGTGTAAGAAAACGGATGCAGAAAGTTCTCGGCATAAGACAAATTTGTGGCTTCAGTTGGCTGAAGAATTTAATTTTATCAGTTCAACTACACACCGAACAAGTGACGTGCTGTTGAATAAATATAGTAATATTAAAAAAAGAGTCAAGAAAAAGTATGCTGACGAAAAATGTTATGCTCAAGGCACTGGCGGTGGTCCATATAAAAAAAATTAAATTGCAGTGCCTTTTGATATTCTGAATCTATCAAAAACCTCATTTTCCGTCCACTCTTCAAAATGATTTTTTCTTGCTCGAAATATGCGAGCGTTTCTCCATAAACCAAAAACCCAGCATAAAATCTCAACAAGGAATAAAAGTCGTATACAAATAAGTAAATAAACCTTCTTCTACTTCTCTTATCATTTTTAGAAAATCCTCATCATCCGTTAACTCTTCAAAATAATCCACGTTTTCCATTGTAAACAATAAAAAGTTGTGAAATTATAGTATATGACAGTCAATTATAAGATATGTCACATCAGAATTTGACGTTTATTCCATAAACTTTAGTTAAACCACCATTTTTGGTGGTTCAGTGAATTGCATAGTTAACTCATGAGTTAACCAAAATAATTCTTGACTACATTTCGTACAACACTCTTTGATCATGGTGTGATTATGGGTTAACCATAGACATTAGGTTAACTATGCTTCATACAACTGGCCCTAAGATTTTTGAAGTCCCCTTTCAGTCAGCAGTATCCTGTTAGATCATCTGTCAAAATTCTTAGTTCAGTCTTACTCTGACTTGGACATTTATTTGTTTTTACCTGGTTATAGTTTCCTAAGAGTATCGTTGATTGTTTTAGTCCCACTAGATCTTTTCAATGGTCTCTTAAAAATAATGCACATTTTCGGGTTATATTTTTTATAATAACAAATTTTCAAATTTCAGTTTAAAAGTTCCTTCAGGCTGTACAACAGAACTCTCCTACAAGGGTCAACAGTTCCTCTCCCATTTATTCGAAAGATATGATAAGGACAGAGATAAAGCACTGTCGCCTTCAGAATATGAGGAGCTGTTCTCTTCCTGTCCTACACCTGCTTGGGGACCAGATGTTAGTTCAATGGTAGCTACTAATGAAAAAGGATGGATCACTTATCAAGGATACATGTGTCAATGGGCATTAATGACTTTGGTAGATTTGCCCAGGACGTTCGAGTATCTAGCTTACTTAGGTTATAACATTTACGAAAATGAAAGTCAAGTGACAGCTGTGCAAGGTAATCATGTAACACTTATTTGGTTCACAATATTCAATTATCTGCTATCAAAAATTTGACTTGTTTAAATTTTTTTTTTGTAGTTACAAGAGATAAGAAAACGGATTTGGCGAAAAAACAATCCAGTAGAAACGTATACCAGTGCCATGTCATAGGACCAACAGGATCAGGAAAATCCACGCTTTGTAGAAGCTTCATTAAACATTTACTTGAAGTAAGAAAAATATATATATTCAACTTATATATTTTATGTTTTCAAATTTTTGCAGCCAAATCAGCTCCAACCTGAAAAAACCGGAACGCCAAACTGTACAGTAAATTGCATTCAAGTATACGGACAAGAAAAAACGATGGTGCTTAGAGATATTAATGTAAGAAACGTTTCGGATCCTTTGCTTCCAGCTGAAGTACAATGTGACGTTGCGTGTTTGGTATATGATCAAAATAATTCGAAATCATTTGAATACATCGCAAGGATATACATTGTAAGTTATATTGATCTATTCATGTCACTATCAAATTGATTTACAGATATTACCAATTTTATAATCGCAACTATTTACTCTAAACCATATCGAAGGTGAAATATCAAGTCATTTAAAAAATATGGTTTCTGATCATTATATAATTATATGGTTTATTTACGATGAAAAGACGATGACGTTGCAAAAGAAAATATTGTGATGTTGCCAAGCTGTAGTCTTTTTCTTTACTTAACGAAAACTAGAAAAGTTAATCTGATGTTAGATTGACATTTACATTTCAATATGTAACAATAATATTAATAATAATGAATACAAATAGCGAATATTATTACTTACGTCTCTATTACTTACAGCAGTAAGCGGGAGAAGCGGGCCCCCCATTTCGGCATTCTCGTTCAAAATAGCTTAACAAAGATGTTACCATCTCTTGACATTTACTGTTCAGCTGCTTCGGCATTTTATTAACTACACACTGCAGATTTGCCTAAATAATTAATTATGAGAATAACTGTTTTTCTAATCTTGAAGAAACAATGAATTTAAAAGCAATAAAAAAACGATGATCGAATGTCAATAAACGTCAAAACAAACTGGGGAATTTTACCAGTTGATCTGACAACGTCATGAAGTTTTGTCAACCCGTTAGCTCCAAATTGCCCTGGCTGTTGAGGATAAATTGCCCTGGCAGTTGCGGATAAATTGTATTCACGATTGGTGAATTAATATTTATTATGATAAGCAGGAAAGTAACTAAAAATGACATAATCGTCTTGTTATCGTAAAAATCCTTTATATTCCTGTTTTTATATCTTTTTATTACGATTTATTTTAGAAATATTTCGCCGAAAGTAAGATTCCTGTTTTGATTGTTGCTTGTAAAGATGATTTGGAAGAAGTACGGCAAGAATACTTATTACAACCCACCAGTTTTTGTCAAAAATACAAAATTCTACCGATACAGAAATTCACCGCCAAAGGTCACAACAGGAAAGATGTTTTTATTAAGTTAGCTACAATGGCTGCCTTCCCGTAAGTATATTATCAATATATTTCTAGATAATGTAAAAGGTTGATGGTTCTTGTTAATCTATTCATAGATTCAATCGTAAACCATTTAAAGTATTATTACAGTTTCCTGTATTATTGTTGTATTTAATCTATTGCGCGGAGTAGAATTTAATGAAACTTCTGGCGGAAAAAATTGTGACTGTCGCAACGAGTAAAATAATTCGTTTTGCATTGTTTTTGTATTATATATACAAGTCAACGTAATTACCGTAAATTCGTACTTTATTTGTTTAATTTTTTGTCAGTGACAAGTTTAAAACTGTGTTTTTCTATTCTATTCTATTCTTATATAATCAGAGATATTATGGAAAAGGTTATGTTATTCTATTTTTTGTTTTCATTGCAGATCAAAGAGAAAATAAGTCGGTATTAAAGATTTAAAATATTACTCAATACAAACGTACCTTCCCTGCAACTTTTGTAGATATGACTATATCAAAAATAAAATAAAAACACGAAATCAGACCTAAAGCTATACAGTTAATTGAATGCTTGTTGTACTTTTCACAAATATCAACACCTATTACTCCAAAAATAAAAATATTAGGAGTCAAAATCTAGTTTAACAACACAAAATACTAAAGCACAATAAAAGAAAAAGCAAAAGTTTTACAAAACACACACTGAAAATTACTTTAACAGCGAAATAAAACCACTTAAATATTAAAGGGCTTATACGGCAGCTGATTTGTTTTACTCGTTGCTAAGATGACTTAGACATTTCAGAGCGCCATCTATCGAATTCTACTTTTCCCAATTGGTAACGAACTTGATTAATAAATATAAATAATAATAAAGCGCATTACCAATAGAGTAAATACGACAATATTATAGGACACTGTATATAATACTTTACTGTTTCAAGTCCAAGTGGCTTGTCAGATTTTTCGAATTTTGGTTTGCAGTTGAAGGTGAAGATGTATAAAGTGTTGGAATAATTTTATTTATTCCACGATATGTAGACCATTTAGTTAGAGAACCAAGATCTCGTCTCATAATATATTTTTTTAACTTGTCCATACTTAAATAAAGATTAAACCTTTAGAAATATCGGATTAGGATTTATAAATATGTAGTTTCGAAGATTTTGGTATTTTTCGAATATATTATCAGCAAGACATGTGTTGTTTTTAACAAAATATTGTTGGATCAATAATTTATTGATCAGTTTTGTATAAATTTAAATATAATTCAACTAAAACAACTTTATTCACACAAATTCTGCATTGTTCATCTAGTCTGTTTAACGATCAAATATCAACATTAAACAAATATATGTGCCAATAAAAAAAGGAAAACTTGGAATGTTTCTCTTTTTTTAAAGTGTAGGCAAGTTAAATGCAAATTTTAAAATATCTTGTAATACATAATACTAATAAATATATTTCTGTTAGTCGTTTCCAAGCAGCTTGGATTTTATTTTACAAGCATAGGTTTGTAAATTACTTAATTATAAATATGTTGCACAAATTGGTTGTGGAATTCTTACAAATACATATTTAATTTCCAAATTCCAATTTAAACATTTATTTCCGAAAATTAAGCCATACAGTTGGCCAAAAGATGTGACAGAAACTTAATTCAATAAACAAAATCCATTTAAATGATTTGTAATTAAAATTATCAGCACTTATAGAATGAAAAACTAATCTTTTTTTTCCTTTTTTTTGCTCCAGAACATTCTATAAACTGCAATCATTTTGTTGATTTAATCAATTTTCTGTCACAAATTCGGAAGTAATATAATTCATCACCTGTCAGTCGTCTATATAGGAGTAGTGGTTTCTCATGACAGATGTATACAGATGTCAAATATTCTTCAGATTTATATTTTATTTTATACCAGTAGTTCGAATTAATTTTATTGTAAGAATAATTTTGTTTCATTTATATAAAACTCTTAGTAGTTCATTTGAACTACAACTAGTTTGTGAAATCACCAAACAAATTTTTATAGATATAAAATTTTTCGGGATGTGAAAGTGAATTCACATATAGTTTTGTTTTTTAAATAACAATAAAATAACATTAAATTTAGTTGAATGATTGACATGAAAATATGTTTTGTGAAATAAAATGTATTATATTATTGAGATACAGCTATTTAGAATCGGTGTAGGCAATGTATATAGGTATATTGAAAATGTGACGCATTTATACATAAGGTTCCTTTTTACGATTCTACTCAAATTCTATTTTCTGCTACCTTCATGACCATTAACCAGTATCTTTAAAGTATTTCTACTAAACGGTTATTTTAGTCATTTACATCGATTGTGTGCTAACCGTACTTGGGGGGTAATCTATCATCAGGAAGATGGATAGGTTGTTTGCAAGAAACTGAATTTTAAGCAGAAGCGGTTTTGAGATATTAAAGAATGCTTATGCGCCAACAATAAAAATTAAATGGAAATACGAAGTACTGTTGTATTTAAAAAAATGTACGAGCATTAGAAAGAGCCAAATTATTGGAGGTTATCGAATGTCATATGTTGTCAAAATTGCAACTCATAGGCTTAGACTCTGTTCTTTCAATTGTATGTTTGTTTTTATTAAAATGTATATCGTGAAAATATTAAAACTATCTTCAGAATTAAGCAATTGATTCTCAACGCCAATTATTTCCATTTTTGACAGTCTATGACATTTGATAACCTTCATTTTCAACAATTCCAGCCGGCTGATACTTTAATACAGCCGAGAAATATATAGTGTGTGTTCCAATAACTGTTTCACGTGTGAAGTATCTCCGTCTCAAGTATCTACCATAGAGATTAATGTTTTTATATAAATGTGTTCGATGAGACAAATCAACGGAATTAGTATTACATATAGCCTTATTTTTTATTTTCCAGTCCATTGCGACGCATGGTACACGCTTTACTCTTACGACCTCAACCAACAGAGTGGTTAGATCATTTTTGCAGGTTGCTATCAGTTTTAACGATTTTAGGAATGTTACTAACCTTGTTTTAACCCATTGCAAAATGATTTTATTTATTGGCAACCGTGACTAACCCACATTACAATTACGTTATATAAATCGGAGAGCACATCACATTTCGAGAGTATTTTTGTGTTATTATTCCAGTTGAATAAAAACCATTTACCGTTTTTCGTAACCTAAAATATCTAAAGCTTTATTTTTGAAGACCATCTTATAGGAGCACTTTGCAGTATGTCAACTCCAACACTATGTCTTCTTTTTTCTGTTCAGTGCATTTGACTACAATATAAAGTTTCTTTAACATTATCAATTATGAATAAATATATTTTAAAAAATTCAACATTGGGTTAATAACAAGAAAAAGTGCTCTCGGATTACAGTGATATTTATTTAGGGTTATGGTCTGCAAGTAGTCATTGTATATACAATAAAGTAACTGTTTTTAAAATAAAAATATGAAAAATCCAAGTAGATATAACCCTAATTAAGTTGGAAATTCGGAAACCATTGGCGATATTTGAAAACACAAGTTACACAACGTTTATCACAATTATTTTTCACTGAATCTATGATAAACTGGACTATAAGCCATTGGTCATTTATCTATATTTTTAATCTATGTTGATTTTGAACTATTTTTAACACTTTCATATGCAGCCATCAAATTTAAAGAATTATTTGAAAATGTATCAAAATATAGCAGATGGGCTACCTCTTCCTTGAGCTCCTTGATAAGTTTTCGATTGTCAGCAGTTTAGAGGTGGTAGAT
>CAJUYG010001721.1:0-31517 GCA_910591675.1 Galerucella calmariensis | reverse complement strand
GTGGTAGATTCTTTAGGAACTCCATTGCAATTCATTACTTACTTCTGTAGATTATTAGGATCATTTTAAAGTATAGATGTAGGAATACCCCCAACAAGTGAAAATTATCACTTTTGCCTCATAGTTCACTGAGTAAAAATATTTTTTCTGTTCTAAATCTAGTTTGGTTAATCTACTATACAATATGCCCCCCTAAGTTGGAATCATATGGAAAACTTTTTTATTTTTAATTTTAGGAAAAAAAGTTATTCTCCATAAAAAGTTCTGCATTATCTAAAACCTATAATACAGTCATCAAGTATAAAATTTTTCAGTCGTATACGAGGTTTGTAAAAAAATAGTTAGTTTTACCCAAGAATAATGCACCTTTAAATTAGACAATACCTACTAATGTCGAAGCATTAGTATGAGTAAAAATTAAATTTGTTTGTTTCTAACATTAGTATGATGTTAATTTTATAACTTAGTGTTTGGATGTATTTTATTATTTGTAAAATAAATGAATATGCACTTATTCCTCGTTTTAAATGCAAAATTATTAAAAAACATGGAAAACCTAAAATATTATCATGTGTTTCGTAATCACAAGAGATAAATGTTTATCCAAAATAGAAACAGTAAAAAATAAAAGAATCTGAAGTTTCAATTGAAATGAATGTAATTACATATTTAATAGTAGTTTTTAATTCTTATCAACTTTTTTTAGTAACATTTTTTGATATTGTCAAATTTAAAGGTACTTTACTCTTGAGTGAAACTAATATTTTTAGACAAAACTCGTATACCTACGACTAAAAAATTTGATATTTAATGACTGTAGTCTAGGTTTCTAATAATGCAGAACTTTTTATGAAGAATAACTTTTCTTCATAAAATTAATAATAAAAAAGTTTTCCATATTATTATGATTCCAACTTAGGGGGACATATTGTATATAAAAAGATAATTTAGTCAGTGTGAAAAGTGTAACTTGTGTTTGGTGACCCTTAAAGAAATTTGAACCAAATTTTTTCAATTTGCTTGATGTTGTAAAAATTATTCGCATTATGTTGTTTTAAATTGTTATGTATAAACATAAAGTTGGGAGTGAAAAACTACACATTAAAAGCAGATTTTTTCAACATTTAACTTTAATTGGGATTGCACTGGTTCCCATTACTAGTTTAAGTGATGCTCAAAGTCACTATCGCTAATATTCATAGCAAGTTTCAGTTGTGAGCCTTCATTATTTTTTTACAGATACAGAAAAAATTGAATTATGTAAAATTGTCTAGAATTTCTTAGTTCAAGTTGTTTTACATTAGCTTTGATTGTTTACAAAACATACTTCCCAACAATATCCCTGGTCCATTTAATTTCAAACATCTCTTTGATGTTCATATCAGAATAGTTGTGACCAGTATTTTTATTTTACTTTAGCGTTAATCTACTAATACAAAAAGATTATCATACACTTGTTCATACCAAAACAAAAAGCACATTAAACATGAGATATTTTCAGAAACTTTCACTTTTTTGCTTCAACTACACTCTGTTATTTCAAATATTAAGTACGATTGATATTTGTTAACGACTTAATATTTATACATATCAAACAACTTGCATGAGCTTATTTAAAACAATTAACATATTATAAACTTAGTAAATTATTTTTTTGTCATAGGAATTTCCGCGAGTTTGGTATGATGGCAGCGGACACAACAGTTTGGTGGAAAGCAGGAATTAGTTTAGCAGCGGTTACTGCCCTAGGATTTATCGTAGCAAAAGTTATAAATACAGCAGACAAAGCGAGATAGATAATGTAATATATAAAAAATAATTATATCTTGTACAATATTTTACTGTACCTTATTTTTTTTGTATTTATTAATCGTGGATTAGAGTAGACATTTTGTTCGAGTTGTCTGATTCTAAGGATAATTTGTATGACTGAAGAGTGTGGTGCATTAAAGATAAGTTTTTAGAGTATATAGGTAGAAGAAAGAAAAAAATATGTAACATAGTTTTTTAAAACAATTAATATACTATTTAAATCATGTATATGAGTTTTATTTATTTATATATAACTATGAGGATGGCTAAAAACCAACTCCTAGCAAGCTCTCCCTGCCATCAAATGGAAGTCGTTAGGAGATACACGCTTGTAATTAGAGTAGTGAGTATTGTTTCCCTTTTAGTGGCTGCTTTTCAGTGTAGAGGCCAAAAATGATGTAGAAAAACAACTCCGCTGAAGTCGCAACGACAAATTGTTTCAACAATGTAAGAAGGATGGGATTTCACTAGTCTTTCTAGATTAAAAAACTGTACGGCTGCACCTGTCAGCAATTTTTTCGAGTTTACCCGCGGCTAAATTTGACAGCTGTTGTCACCAGAAATACGAAATTCCGCAACCGTCGGAATGATTATTTAGTTGTAAATTGTAATTTCCAATGACTTTTACAATATATTCTTACACACATCGATAATAGGTACCTTAGTCATACAACCGAAAAACAGTTTTTCTACGATCACTATCGAAAGTCGTCTTTTGTGCCTTGAAAAGAAACTGCAAAGTTGATGTTTTCCGCGAGCTGTCATAATTTGACATTATTGGCGCTCTTAAGCAGAAAGTAACTTTGGCGCACGCCTAATTTTATGTATAGATAAGAGAGAGCCAAAGTTCATTTACGATAAGTTTGCAACATCCCTAATATCATATTTTGAGAGATAGAAAACGGTGGACCGCTAATTCCTATTACTTCTGTGAGAGATGTGAGTTTTTAATAAATACATTGTTACTTAAATAACGATGCAATTGTGCATGGAGATAACATTTTTCAATTAAACTTAGGGTTGCAAACTTGGACATCTTGAAATTTATGTATTTACTCATCAAAATTTTACAATTCCTGCTCTTATTTTTAAGTTATGAATGTAATCTTATACAATAAACAACTTATCAACATAATTTTATGCCAACAGCTGAGAAAAAATTACAAAGTGGCAACGAAGTAAAACATCTGTCATGTTTTGTTATTGCAAATTTATCGTAAATGAACTTTAGTAGTTATTTTAATATAAATTGTAGAATAAAATATTTTAGCTGATTTTATAATATGATAAAGCATCAACAGTATTTTCTGTAATAATTTAATGAGAAATAGGGAACTCTAAAAATATCCGACATTAATGTAATAAGTGTAGCCTACGTACATAGGTACACGAAACTGCAATCTGGAAACCGCTAAGTACAAACAATGGCAATTAATTTTATTTTGGTGCGATCGTAGAAAAAAGATTGTGTGTATTTCGAGCAGAGAGTCCTTTGGTAGTCTCGACTGCCAAAGTACTACTTTCTGCTCTTGATACACAAATAGCTATTGTGTCAAGGATATAGTTTTGGCCGTTTTGGGGAGGTAAGTAGAATAGAAAAAACTTTACAAACAAATTTATTAAAAAAATATCTTTAAAACTACATTTTCTTCTTTTTCTTAGGTTTAACAGAAGGTAGTGCAGGCATCTTGAAAACAGTACTGTAAAAAATACATTTCATTAGTACTTTTTAAACTTTTTGAATTGTTGGATTACATGGGAAGTGTAATTTAACCTTCCATTGAAATGTAAATACTTACTGGCAAGTTGTACATATAGGGCTAAATCTGCAGAAAACTGAAAAAAAAATTAAAAATTATGTTAGCAGTATCTGTAATAATTGGCACTTAAAAATAAACTTTTTTGTAGTATTAAAAATTACTTACTTGAAAGACACACTGAGCACACATGTCCTATATCAATCAATTGTCTGTGACAAAAACATGCTGCTCTATAATCAACTTTGAGTGAAGGAGGTAAAACTAATTTCTCTCTTATTGGTGGTTCAGGTAAAAACACCCACTACAAAAAATATATAAATTAAAATATTCTTTTTCATTCTAAAATAACTTCAGTTCAAATAACTTACTAATAAATATTGTAGTAACCCTTGTAACTGTGGCACTTTAAGGTACATGCCATTAGTTATGTCACATCCTTGTTGCAACAGACTCAAATGCTGGTCTAAAGCACAAACATCTATTACTACATTTTGTTTTTGGGCGGTAAAGAATACATTCATATAATTCATGTACTGGGAAGCTGAACAACTACTTCCTGTGACAACTAATATTCTACAATTTAACTGAAACAAATGATTTTATTAGTAATGATTTCACAGCTATATGGATATTAATATAATACCTTTGCGCCAGGAGGTTTGGTCCTTTGAAGCCTAGCAATATAACACAAAGCCATGGCAATAGCTCCAGCTAACAGAGATTCTGTAATAACAGTGGAGTTTTCTGAAGTCAATAGTTTTGCTAAATTCTTTTTTGTTATTTTTTCTACTGCTGTGAATATTTCATATTGTCCATCAACTTGTCTAACATCTGTATTTTTTTCCTGGCTGGGGTAAACGAACTGGCTGAAATTATTCATATTATACATGAAGGTAAAAATACAGTAAAAGTAAAGTTCACCTTGTTTTTGAATGGCATGCCATTATTGCCAATTTATTTTGAGCTTTTTGCATTAAATGTGAATTGCCAAAAGCAATAATGGAGTCAACGCAATGAGTCAAAACGTGTGGACTTTCTCGTAACATCTTTTGGCTTGGATTGCTGTCTAAAATGATTACCAATAAACTAGTTTCATCTAATGAAGTAGTATCTGGAGGTGTTTCATTCGGCAGCGTTATGTTGTTCATATTTAAATTATTTTAAAAAACCAACAATAGTTTACATACGATAATTGCAGGAGTATAAATTTCACAAAGATTTTTAAAGAGTAACAGTAGGTGTATTTCAAGAAATTATTTGGTTTGAAAGATATAACAAATACAGTAAGAAGTGGTTACTTTGTACTGCCGTAAAATATAAACATAACCTAAAAATCGGACTGAAAGCTAATTAAGTACTACCACCACTGGAACGAACAAATAACTAAATAATAATTATTTACCTACCAGGTTCATTCAATAAATATGGTTTCTGTCAAAATTTGAATAACGTGTAAAATGTTACTGAAATGACATTTATCTACAAATAAGAATTAGTAAGAGGTTTGATATATATTTTAATTTAATGAAAAAGGCCCTAAAAGATAAGTTTTCTGGTACTAAGAAATTAGTTAGGTAAAATATTACTTTGCTAGTTTTAAGTTGTTGATATATTTGGTTGTTTATTTTAGAAGAGTGTTATCAAAACCGTTAATAGATCCATTAAATGAGTCTGCGTCTAAATGTGTAACCATTGAAGAACCCATGGAACAGCAAGACATTTTATTAAAAAATGAACTAGACGCACTTAAAGATCAAATATCAATCTTAAAGGTTGCCATTCAAACTTTACAAAATGATACAGAACAAAAAGATATTTCAATAGCTAACTTAGCCCGCGAAAAGGAAAAAATTACACTGGATCTTCTAAAAACAAGAAGATCCAATGTTTCGTTAGCGAAACAATTAGAAGGCGAACGAAAATTTTATTTCAAAGAAAAAGAAGTATATTGTCATGAAATGAATGAATGTAGAAGATTGAAGAGGCTATTTAGCAGTTCATCTGTAGCTCAAAATGAAAAAACTATTGAGGAATATAGACAAGAGATTTTAAAATTGAAGCAAACATTAAATCAAACATTAGAAGCGAATTATAATTTAAGTATAAAATTTTTAAGAATGAAAAATACTAAAACCTGCTTAAAAACGGAATTGCAAACAATGAGACTTGAACACGAAAAGGTATTACATATTCAACTTTCGTTTTATACAATATTATCATTAATAATGAGTAAATTTCAGTTAGTCAGTGATTATAAAACCAAAATTGAAAATTTATCGCTCGAACTAAGCGATTTAGTAAACGAAAAATTAAATGAACCAATTTCTCCAAGCAGTAAAAAATATCTCCAGGTAATATTTATCAATACTTATTTCAAAGATTAAAAAGAAATTTCTCCTCAGTTAGTGAAACAAAATGGTTGTCTGGTATATGAGAATCTATGTCTTCAACTCGAAGTTGATCATTTAGATTTCAAGATGGAAAAATTAAAACTTTATCAAACAAAAAGTTCGAGCAACGAACATTTAAAATATATACATCATCATCAGCCACAAAATAGAAATCTACAACAAAAAGATTCTTTGAAAGTGTCCATTCAAAATGAGACTCCAGAAAAGCTTGAAAAAGAACTTAGACCGTGTTGTAGTAAGAGCCAAAAAGACGATAACGAAATACTGACGCTATTTGACAGAAAAGAAATGATGGATGTACCAAATATTCGAATTAGCAACCAGAAAAAAGAGAAAACGAAAAAATTACATAAAAAGAAAAAAGAAGTAGTTGTACAGGAACAGCAGCATAAATCTACTAATACAAAAAAACTGCAATGTGACCTTAAAACATCCATGCCCGATTATAGGATAAGTGTAGATGATTCTTGTAAAGAAAAAATCAACAAAAACTCATCAAAAATAGCACTCTTTCAGGTTTCTAATGTAACTTCCACTACTTCTAGTATTTCTAGCCGCCTTTTAACCTCAGGTATGAAGAGAATTCAGTCTTCACCAGACATTTTAGAAAATGTAGATTTTATAAAAAAATCTTGATATATTTTTTATTAACTTTATATTTAAGTTCTAACACGAGAAGCAGTTTTCAGCTTAAATATTTTTCCAACAGAATAATTAAAACAGATGAATGGATTTTACCTAGTCATGTCAAATAAAACTAACCAAAATTGTTATGTGATTTGTATTCTTTCCTTTGAAAATATTTTTAAGTAATCAATTTAAAGAGAAATTTTAATAAATAAAGCTTTTTTCACTGAACAAGGGTTTTTAATATGTCTTGAATATTCCCAATAGAAGTACGTATTGAATAGCCCTTGTAGTTAGTTATAAAAGTGAATAGCAATGCTACCAGTACAAAAAGCAAAGTTTCCTAGTATTGTACTATTTGACGTATGTGCAATATTTGCATTTCGTCGAAACCAATACAAGAAAGTGGTGATCTGCTTTGATGACTCAACTTAAAGATATTTAAACCCATCTTTTATATTATACACGAATTGGATGTTATTATGACTCGTTAATTATTTAATACTCAGAAGTTTCAAAATGGTTGGAAGAATTGAGTTACAGGAATGTCTTCGCGATTCTCCAAAGTTCAGGTAGATATTTTTATTATTTAATGTTTACAAAACATTTTTGTATTAATTGATTAAATTATAGGAGTTTATTAGAGGAAGAGGAAGTAAGTGTAGATCAACTAGATAATAAATTGGAAAAAATTTTGAAAGTATGTGGATCTATGGTGGATTCTGGAAAAACATATGTTGGTCAACAAAGGTACAGTAATTATTAGGTATTATTGGAAAATATTTAAGACAACAATTATCCTAGTTATTGCAAGTAGTTTGTTGTTAACTAAATAGGTAAACAGAAAATATTGTTTGAATTGGAAGATATTGTATGAAGTCTTCTTACATAAAAAAAATTGTATTACACTTTTTAAAATGTTTGATACACAATTAAGTAACTGAAACAATAATTAATTCAGATCACACAAATCATTTTCACTTTTCTATTATTTAATTGTGTATCTCTGAATACATTTTTGTAGTTATGTGGAGGATTTCAATGTATTTTATATCAAAATGTTTGGGAAAATTGTAAGCTCCATTCTTAGTACCTACTTCAAAAGTCTGCTTAATGCATGTTACTCTAAAACTTGGGCATAAGGTATTATAATACTGAAATTGATTTTTGATTGGATTATATTTGTAAAAAAAAATATTCCAGTAACCCATTGGTTTCAGCTTATTTGCCAATAGTTTGTGGGATCTCAGCACTCATTTCAAAGAGGATCCAGTAGTATTATCATCTTTGAATAAACTCATTCATAGCCTTCAAGAAATGAACAAATTCCACACTATTTTGTTAGATCAGGCTTCTAGGACAATTTTGAAGAATCTCACGTCTTTTATTAAAAAGTAAGTGTAAATATTGAATATTTCATATCAGAAAATGGACTTTATATACAGAAAAAAAAAGGATTGAGCTGCCAATGAGAATGAGATACAATTCCATAACTGCTCCCTCCAAATGAGACATCTTATGGAATATAAAACAAACCTAAAAAAGAATCATGTAACATGTTTACAGGAGCAACTTAGCAGAAATGATGTATTATGCTGTTTGCAAAATTTAAGCTAATTGCATTTTTTTATTTTTATTTCAATTTATTGAGAAATTATAAAAAAGTAAATTATTTAAGAAAGTATCTATTGTTCACTCAATTGTTCATTTTCCTAAATTATATTTTAACCCATGATTTATTGTTATGAAAAGTGAATGTCAAATAAAGTGAAAGTGATATTAATATTAACAAAAACACAATAACTAGGCTCATTATTGTATAAACATTATACTTATTATGTGATTGGAATATTAATAAAAAGAGGCCTTGCTTTCAATAAATATTTTTCTACAAATGTTGTTGACTGATATTCTTTTTTTTTAATCAAAATAATAGGCTGAAATCTAATATTTAACAAAATGGTGAAAGTATGCAATGTTATAACAATTGATTTAATTTTTTTTGTAGTTTAAAATTTTTCTATTCTAGTTATATTATTTTTATGGTATCTCCTACAAAATATATTTTTTTATTTTAAATCAGCAAGAAATAGTGAAAATAAAATATGATGGCTTATTGGTTGTTAAGATGAGAGATATTTCAAATAAATTAATTTTTTTCCATCTATTTCAGTGACATAAAGAAAGTAAGAGACTATAAACAACACTTTGAAAAAATATCTACTGAATATGACAACATTTTGTTGAGGAATTCCCACACTCCTCGTAGTAAGTCACAAGAAGTAGAAGAAGTACAAAATGTTCTAGTAGCAGTTCGTTCTTGTTTTGGACATCAAACTCTGGATTACGTCAATAGTATCAGTGTGCTGCAATCAAAAAAGAGGCATGAGATATTAAGTACGGTGAGTATTAGTTTACTTTATGTAAAAGAGTGACCTTAGTCTAATCTGAGATTATGAGATTAACTTAACAAAAGTTAGTAATTTAGTTTGGCTAGTTTTTTAATGTACACAAGATCAAACAAAGCATCAACTCTGTTGCACATTGATTTAATTTCTAACACTTTGAAACCTAAATTTTATGTTGCCTAAAAGTTTGTACAAGTTTTGCTAGCTTCCTCAATAAGATGTATAAATATATATTCAACAAAAAAAAGGTTTTTGCCCGCCTACAAATAAACCAGTGACATACTTAATTAATTCAGCTATTACTCATCAACTCTAAGATCAATTCTAATGCATTAAAATTCCATAATAATATAATCTTTTGGATCTCCCTACAAAATAAATCACCCTCAATTTCCGGTGTGATGTCTGATCAATGGAAGATCTGTTGAATATATTTATTCAAACAATTAACAATACACCATTAAAAATCCTACTATGTTACTTTCAACACATTAAATGTTAAATTAAATGTTTGTTACTCTGTATCTAATTAAAACTGTTTATATAGTAATTAAGTTAACTAGTGTGATCTAGAAAGTGAAATTGTGGAACTTAATTTATTCAAAGTTAATGATTCATAAAAAATATTGCAAGCTTGTAAAGTGAGAAGTTACTGGTGTAAAATTGTAAAGATAACAGATACTGTTTAAATTAACTAATAATAAATATTCAAAGCCAACATACATGAGAAACTGGAAAATCTTGACTAAATAACAAAAAATTTTCAATAATTTTTTTTTCACTATTGTATCATTGAATAAAAAATAATACCCAAAGCAATGTTGGTGATAATCATACAGGGTGTTTCATTGGGAAAGGTCCTAACTTCAACTGTAGATGGAGATCACTTTGGTGCTTCCAAAAACCTATATTCAATGTGTCCTCTGCACTTTATAACCGAGATACAGGTGTTTATAAATTTATCCTATTTCTTTCGATCCTCATAACCTTTCGAGTTATCCTGCAGATTATTTTGAAATTTGGTACACGTAATAACCATCACCTAGAAACTCCATCAAAAGCATCTCCCAAAATATAATGCAGGTCCGGCTTAACAAAAAATTTCGAAATATTCGAAACATATTGAATGAGTTTGTCCTAAGTACGGCCCTGTAATCACATTTTTCAGTGGTCTGTACTCGTAAACATACAAACTCAATTGAATTTCTAGGATGCTTCTCTAAATGTATTGATATTTCATTTCAAGCTAAAAAATAAAAAAAACCTCTCCGATACCATTGTTAACACTCAAAACGTGCATAAATTATAACTTTGACGGTACATATTTGGTAGTAACATTGTCTGCGGAAAAATGAAAAGGAAATAAGTAGATTCGATTTTTTAACTCTTTCCAATTATAAAGAGCAATTTTAAAAGACGAGTTTTGAAATTTCTTTTTAAGCCGGACCTTCATTATCTTTTTGGAGATGCTTTTGATGGAGTTTCTAGGTAATGGTTATTACGTGTACCAAATTTCAAAATAATCTACAGGGTAACTCGGAAGTTATGAGGTTCGAAAGAAACAGGATAAATATATAAAACACCCTGTATCTCGGTTATAAAGTGCAGAAGACACATTGAATATAGGTTTTTGGATAGTAATAATAGTATATTACGTAACGTGTGTGGTAAGAAGCATGTTACGCACGAATGGAAAAGTTACGTAATTCCATGAGTGCGTAAAATGCTTTACAACACGAGTTACGTACTATACTTCACCTACGACCTACTTTTACTTGTATTTATAATCTTATTATTAATAATACTTTAACAAGAGCAACAATAGATATTTTTAATAATTTTATTGTATAACATTTAATTCCATAATATTAGTTATTATAATAATTGTTTATAGTAACAGTACAGTTATTAAACACAAATCATAAATCGCTTCCTTTGCTTGTTGAAGCATAAGAAACAACAGTTACATTATTAGAGGTGCTTGGTAAACTTTCACTCCATCTCTATTACCAATGAAAGGAGCACATTAAAGAACTAATGTTCAATCATTATTAATATCTTGTTGATAATCAAAAGTCCATTTTTCAATTATAATCTACTTAGCCCTTTGGGCTTTTCATAGTTAAACGTGGCAATATCGAGTATTTTCAAATAATAAATTTTGAATAAAATGGCGACGTCTATTGACAGTTGCTAAGATGTTGCTAGGGAAGCAGTGCGATTTACTTTACAGCTGTGCGTTTTTTTACCGTGCGTAATAGACATCATTACATTGATGCTGACTGATTACAGGGGGGGTCGTGGGTAAATTATCATTACATATTACATATAAAAATCTTTATATCTAGCAATAAATTAAAGAAATAAATCGAAAAGATTCTTGTTGGCATTGAGTCATATTATTATATTAATGATTATTTACATGCAAATTTATACTAACTAACTAAATGTTAAATGTGTATAATTTTCTGAAATGAATAGGTATATTTTTTTAATTTAATTTTTACTAAATATTATTATGTATTGTACAATTTCCCAATTTTTTTTGTACATATAACTTGGAATAGTATCTTTATCCATTTTGGATGTTATTTTTGATAAATAATTATTTTATGTTTATATTATCTAATCTTTTTACACAAAATTGCGTATATTGATTTAGTATTTTTATTGATTGATAATGAAATATACAATCTCTTTTCAGCTCCTCTCATATATGCACGCTTGTACTACATATTACCATCAAGGGTCTGACTTATGCGCGGATTTGGAACCGTTCTTTAAAACATTAGCCGACGAGGTAAGTAAAGCTAACATATTCAATAAAGTAGTGTATTGTGACTGTGAGCTTTTGATAATTGGTTATAGTTCAAAAGATTCTAGATAATAATATACTAAAAATACATTAACCTGTATAATTTTTTCTCTTATTTTTTTGGGAATCAAACCACAATAATGTTTTTATATTTTTATTTCGACGTTCCGGTTAGGTTAGGTTAGGTTTGATTTCCAAAAAAATAAGAGAAAAAAGAATAAGTAATGCCACAAGGAACGTACAGAAGAAACCCGTATAATACTTCGATCATTGAACACACTACTGGTTTGACGTCAGCGCCCGTTCCATACCACCTCTATCTGTTTCCTGTGGAACACCATTTAGTTTTGTTTTTGTTTGTGTGTTGTTTGAAATGGATTAGATAGAACTGGTGTGTAACAGCGAGCAGCTGACGTCACCGTTTCTCTACTTTTGGGGACGTATATGCAGGTTTTGCTTACTAGTTATGATATCCAATTGAAAAAATTGTAATCAATACCGATACCAGCTTGGTATGTTTTAGATAGGAACAATGCGGAGTGAAACCTACAAAGTACAAAAGGAACTCGAAAATACCCATTCCATAGTATCAAATGTTGAACCTTTTATGTTGAAGAATGAAAAAAATTGTCCGTCTATGGAAGGCTATCTGTTTAAGAGAACATCCAACGCCTTTAAAACATGGAATAGAAGGTGGTTTTATCTCTATGATAACAAATTAGTATATAGGTAAGTTTTATATTTCCAACTTGGTTGAATATGTTCTTTCAATTAGCTAGAAACATCTATAAAATCTTTAAAAAATTTGCATTATGTATGAGTCCTAACAACTATATATTGGGACAAAACGAAATACATCTGTAATTCAGGTTGAGGCTTTTCATAAGGACTGCTTGAAATACAGGATAAAATTTCCGAAAGGGGTAATTATTTGGGTTTGTATAACAGCCTCAGGATTAGTTTTGAATTTATCAATGGTATCATAGATTATGCAAAATATCAACAAATTCTAGAAACGAGATTAAATGTTGGGTAAGAATATATTTTTCAGCAGGATGAGGCAGCGTGCCATACAGCTAAAACCACAAAAAACTAGTTGGGAGACAACAACATAAATGTTCTTTCTTCGCCTTCCAACATCCTTAACCCTTATTTCATTGAAACACTGTAGCATAAAATGAAACGAACATTAAGGAACAATCCACAGCGGACATTACCAGAACTTAAAGCCAAACTAGAACAGATTTGGAATTGATTTACCACTGAACAGTGCAGATCGTTAGTAGAGTCAATGCCAAATCGAATTCGAGCAGTCACAAAATTTAAGGAGGATGTAACTTCATACTAAAAATAAAATGTATACTTTGTCCCAATATTTAGTTGTCAATAATTGTCACACATTTTGAACATTGTTTTTAGTTATTAGGTTTATTATTAATAGATGATAGTTATGTTTTATGGTTACTGTTTATTTAAACAATTATTATATTAAAAAAATTATTTGTTGAAAACCTGAACTACTGATGTGTTTCGTTTTGTCCCGATATATAGTTGTTAGTGCTCGTATTCTATCTTCATTGTAATACACAATTTCAGAAAACGATCCGGTGAAGAACATGAAACAGTGATGGAAGACGATTTAAGATTATGCACAGTAAAACCAGTGGTAGATGGTGAACGGAGATTTTGTTTCGAAGTATTGTCCCCACTTAAGTAAGTATATTTAAGTATAGCTTTGTTTTTAGTAGACTACACTATATATAAGTATGCTTAATATATTTTTCCAGCTTCTTATCATATGGTTACAAAAAATCAAGTATACAATTTGTAGTTATTGTTTATCTAATATCTTGAAATCTTCATTTTAGAAGTCATATGCTGCAAGCCGATACGAAAGAAATGTACGATTGTTGGATAACAGCTTTGCAGAAAGGAATAGGTGCTGCCATCCAACGGGTTCAGAGTATAGATTCAGATCAGTCAAAGTCTGGAGATAATGTTATCACACAATACGCCAATAACATTTCCGGTAAAAACCAAAGACACGGTGACAATAACAACCGCACTAAAAAAAGGTAAATAGATGTCATCAGTCGATACATTTGAACTACTAGTAGTACAAACTCAGCATTAAAAACATCTTTCTCATTTGTGGGCTAGCAAACTTATTGCCAGTGAAATTAAGAACTTGTACATTATAGAAGGTTAAGAAACTTCTTAGGTCAAATAAACTGTGTATTATTTTTTGGGAATCAAACCACAATAATGTTTTTATATTTTTTAATTTGATTGTCTAGTTGTCAAATTTTTCCGTTGTGTCAGGTAGGGACCAAAAATTATTTAATTACTAATTAATCTTGACAACGGTAGAGAAAAAAGAATAAGTAATGCCACAAGGAACGTACAGAAGACAAATAAACTGTGATTCAAGGCATGTATTAGGGACTAGAATTTTCTCGACAATTCTGTCTTATTCAGTTTGACTATTACACAAAAGAACAAAATCAGCTTGTATGCCTAATCTATAATTTTAAACAATGTTTGCTGAATAACATTATTTGCTATATACATTTTTAACATTATTTTAGAATGTGGGAGCAACTGTTGAGAATACCTGGAAATAATGTTTGCTGTGATTGCCGAAGCCCAAATCCTCGATGGGCTAGTATCAATTTAGGAATTACCCTATGTATTGGTAAGTTGTCATTATATATTATACTAACTGTCGTGTATACTATTCCAAAGTGGGGTTAGTCTAGGAGGAATTGCCCTACTGATGATATAAATGCAAGTTGCCATGGGGCAACCCTGTGCCATATTGTTTAAACCGAAATTGTTTAAACAATTGCAAGGAATTGTCATTTTTCAACCGGACAAATTTTTTTTATATTCTTTATTGAAATACCAATAAAAAAGGTCCTATGACTTTTCACGATAAAGTTGATATTTCCAAAGATATGAATTTTTTAAGGTTCGAAAAATCTCAAATTTGGGTACTTTCGACCCATGAAAAATACAGGGTGTTTTCAAACGTTTGCATGTAGATACCTCTCGTAAAATTGAATAAAATGATATGAGGATTGAGGGGTCCAGCCTCTTTACTTTTCAAATTACAGGGTGTTAAAATTTTGAAAAATTGAATGTTTTAATTCGATAGCTTTAAAATGGATGAATAAATTGATTTGACATTTGGCAGGTTCTTTTTAACCCCCCTTTTTAACCCAAATTTGCATACATTTTGCAAATAAATTGTAAATATTCATGGTGTTGCACTTTGTCTGAATAAAAATAATAACTGTTTCAAAAATTTTCACATTGATTAGGATTTATTTGTAACTGTAAACGCATGTTGTATCCAATTGGCAACAAAACAGTTTTTTTCGCAAAAAATTAATAAATAGTTTCGATATTTTTTTAAATATTTTCTTGGGTAATGTTATGATGTAACTTGATTTTTTTGTGAGCTTTTAGTTAAAAATAAAAAATTATGCATTTAAAGGTTAAATGTAAAAGGGCATATTTTGATGAAAACATATTTTTCAATTTTTGATCCAGTGGTGTATATTTGGAAGAATGTGTTACCTTTCCCCTCCCATTTTTCACGCCACTGACATTTGAAGCAATTTTCATTCAATTTTGTATTCCTCAATGGTTTTCACTTGAAAAACGAATAACCTTTACGTATCAAAAAATTTGTAGTTTTCAAGATATTTAGTGATTTCATGAGGTCTACAAGATCACTTCTTAATAACTAATTAAAAAAAAATTGTACTTTTTTCAATAACTACCAAGTACTTATGGTTGGAATATGTAAATAGAACTAATTTATGAAACAGCGATTCATCTAAAACATTTGGAGAAGATTATTGAAAATACTTGTCCAAACTTGTGATTTTACTAACAAAAGAATTAAGCAGTCGACAAATTACAAGAGATGTCCAAAACTTTGTCCATTTTTATTTATACACAGTTTGCAACGTTTTATCATTGAAAATCGCATACCTTGGAAAGACTGACGATTACCGGAAATAATTGCTGTAGCTGCATGGATTCTTTCTATTTTTTTTTTAAATAAAATCACTAGTTGGACCAATATTTTCAACAATCTTCTCCGAATGTTTTAGATGAATCGCTGTTTCATAAGTTACTTTTACATATTCCAACCATAAATACTTGGCAGTTATTGAAAAAAATGCAAGAATTTTTTTTTCAAATTAATTATTAAAAAGTGATCTTGCAGACTTCATGAAATCATTAAATATCTTGAAAACTACAAATTTTCTGATACGTAAAGGTTATTCGTTTTTCACGTGAAAACCATTGAGGAATACAAAATTGAATGAAAATTGCTTCAAATGTCAGTGGCGTAGAAAATGGGAGGGGAAAGGTAACATATTCTTCCAAATGTACACCACTGGATCAAAAATTGAAAAATATTTTCCCATTAAAATATGCTCTTTTAAATTTAAAAAGAACCTGCCAAATGTCAAATCAATGTATTCATCCATTTTAAAGTTATTGAATTAAAACATTCAATTTTTCAAAACTTCAACACCCTGTAATTCGAAAAGTAAAGAGGCTGGACCCCTCAATCCTTATATCATTTTGTCCAATTTTACGAGAGGTATCTACATGCAAACGTTGTAGGTGTCATTTGAAAACACCCTGTATTTTTCATGGGTCGAAAGTACCCAAATTTGAGATTTTTCGAACCTTGAAAAATTCATTACTTTGGAAATATCAACTTTATCGTGAAAAGTCATAGGACCTTTTTTATTGGTATTTCAATAAAGAGTATACAAAAATTTGTCCGGTTGAAAAATAACAATTCCTTGCAATTGTTTAAACAATTTCGGTTTAAACAATATGGCACCAGGTTGCCCCATGGCAATATGCATTTATATCATCAGTAGGGCAATTTGAAGAGGATCGCATAAAAAAATTGAGGTGGAATAGTTTTCGGTACTCATGCGCCTATTCCTCCTAGACTAGGTGGAAATACACCGAAAAAGTTACATAATCGTTGTAGAGAAAACATATGCACACATTTTCTGATCAACTCATTCCAAACCATAATACACGCATACGAAAACTATGCTTCTCTGTGTTTTTTCCTTAATATTGTAAATTGTATTGTTAAAAATTATTTCAGTATCATTTTCCCGTGGTTTTTTACCCGAAAAATCATTTTTTTATAGAATGTTCTGGTGTTCATAGAGGCTTAGGAGTACATTATAGTAAAGTAAGATCATTGACTTTGGACGATTGGGAACCGGAAGTAATTAAAGTGATGGTAGAGTTGGGAAATTTGGTGGTAAATAAAATTTACGAAGCAAACGTGCCTGACAATATGATCAGACCTTCTGAACAATGTCCGGGGTAAATATATTAATATATGTTTTTTTTTTTAATTCTATTTGGGTTCAGGAAACTACCAAGCCTTCCATTTATTTTCAGAGCCATACGAGAAACTTTTATAAAAGCAAAATATGTCGATAAATTGTTTGTGAAATCGTTACCTACATTCAACAAAACTTCTCCATCCTCGACAAGAGATTCTCCCTCAAATAGAAGCTCTCGTCCTCAAAGTCTTATGGAAGTTAGAAAGTGGAGTGTGCGAAAAATACGTCGAAGACCCCGTAGTTGCGATAACAAAGACAAGAAAAATTTTAAATCCTCAAATGCTACCAAGAAAATTGAAAAAATCTCAGAAACTGGAGAAACCAGTAGTAACAGTAGCGGCAAAGATGAAGATACAAGTAGTGAATCTTCTAAAAGGAATAGTTTGAAGAAAAGGGGAAGTGTGTTACTTTTTGGTAATGATTTGGATAAACAGCCTATAGAAGAAGCCATAGATTTAAGTAGTGACCAGGAATCTACTGGAGGAGAGGAGGAAAATGAGACTGTTGGTATGTGTTTATTTCTATTTTCAAAACTTGTATTTTTTATTATAATATTGACTGATTTCTTTTAAAATTGTCAGCTCTGAATTTAAACTAGGGCTAGTGTCCAAAGTGGCATGAACTTCGAACTTGGAGTACATTTTTTGAGTTATAAGGTTTGTTCAAACTGGAATCAAGTACTGTATAGTGCGCAAACTCGAATTAGGGATGGACACATCAACTTCTCCATTCAGAAGGTAGTTTTTGTACCGTTCCTATTCCTTTCCGTTCAGTTTAAAAATATTTTGAAAATTTGACTATACTCGTCTATATCATTCTTCGCGTAATTCGTAATTCTTTGTTTTTTGCTACTTTTCATATCAGTTTGATTATAATACTGTCTATTAATTATTCAATTTCCAACAATTCTATTTATAATAATAATAATAATAACTTTATTAATAGCATATATAGCTAAACAATTACAAAAATCATTTTAGCATATTGACTTACATTTTTCAAATAAGTACATTAAATATTTACATTTTCCTTACAATATAGAGTACATTTCTATTTAAAAACTTGGATATTTCTGGAACTTTTTATGATTTGTGGCAAACTATTGAATCTTATAAGTCCACTATGAAAAACATCATTTTGACAATGAGATGTACTTACAGAAGAAACATAAAAGTCCTGTCTTGTGCGAGTGGCATAATTGTGGACATCTGTATTGTATCTTATATGTCTTAATAAATGTTCAGCACATAAACCATGTTTTATTCTATATACAAGTCATTGTATTTAAAAAAATAATTTGCTTCACCGCTAAGATGCCAGTAGCCACTAATATCCTTTTTATATTTGTATATTGATTACTGTTTGTTATATACCGCATAGCATGGTTTTGTTTCTTTTGTAATATATTAAGTTCTGTGTTGTTTAATAGAAACAGTATCGATCAACAGTAATTGAAATGAGGGAGTATAATTGTTCTATATATATTCAATTTTTTGCCCATTCGCTGAGATACACACTTAATCGACCTAACAAATTTACTTTTCATGCCACTTTTTTGGTTATATATTGACCATGATAAGAGAATGTTAAATTTTCGTCAATGATAACACCTAAATATTTACATTGCACTACTTGTTCAATTTTTTGATTGTTTATAAAAATTCCTGAATTTGTCTTGGTTTGTATAGCGCTAAATTTATTTTTAATAATATTCGTCAATTATATTTCAATTTTTCTTACCTAGGAGAAGAAGATATTTCTAAGCTGCAACCAGATTTATTACTATACAAAGCAGCAGCAGCCCATAACTTGCCAGTGATGTGTGAAGCTTTAGCCTTAGGTGCCGACAAATATTGGATAAATCCAGATGACAGGGGTAGAAATCCCCTTCACGCCGCAGTATTTAGTGTAAGAATAGTTATTTATGTACCAAGCACGAAACATCATGTCTTAACCAAAATTTTGGTTACGAATTACTTTCACTCATTTGCTAAATATTGTTGGTGTTTCGTTACTATTTGCTGACTAATATTAAATTAACAGACTTATAAAAACTGACTGATTACTTTGATATACGGGGTGTTATATCCACCCCCCGGTAATGGAGATTGGTTTACGGCTGGTCGGTCGTAAGCCGTTTATCCATAGGAACAAGCCGCCGTGCCCTTTGAATATCTGCCACTCCAAATCTATTCGGAATTCGGCCTTGGAATTATAACACGTTAAGGTGCTTTCTCAATCCAACTGCTAGTGAAGTGGCAGTTCGGTACACGTGCTGCTGTCAATTCTTTGTTATTGCTATTTTATTATTGGGGTGATTTAAAAATTGTAGAGTTAAACCTGTGAATATAAATCTTGGCCTAAACTTTCAAGAATGCCCATCCAATTGTCGTTTTTTAATAGCAATACATTGCAATTATTTTTTCATCTTTAGTACTAATATCCGAGCTTAGGTACCAACTACTCATCAAAGATAACAAATGAATATAATAAGGCAATAGGAAAATATTTACAAAAATTTTAAAATAAAATAGGGTTAGGTTGCTTAAGCGTCATTGTCCTATCACGCGCTAAATAAAGGAGTTCAGTCTAAGGTCAGTGTGGCCAACAAAAAGTGATTTTTTCTGACAAGAATGACAGTTAAGGTCTACCCTTCAAAACATAAGATTTTTGCCTGTTTTTTATAATTGCACCCCCGAAGCGTATATCTTGAAATTTAAAATGACCTTTTAGCTGAATACTCAACATAATGGAACTCTTGACATGTCACCATTTCATTTCTGTTATCTGTCACTAGTTATGTTAGATGTTAGTGGAAAAAGTAATTAGAAGAATAGAGATACAACTAACTAGAAATTCTACAAAAATCTTATCGAAAATGGACATACATAATTAAACGAATATCAACAAAAATAAATATAACTGACATTTGACATAACTAGTGACAGAATAACAGAACTGAAATGGTTACTTGCCAAGAAAGAGTTCCTAAATTATTGGCCACCGATATGTTGAGTATTCAGCTAAAAAGTCATTTTAAATTTTAAAATATACGCTTCGGGGGTTTATTCATTATTTTCATAAAGCAATATAGATGTTCGCAATGATAAAAAAACATGCAAAAATCTTATGTTATGAATGGTAGACCTCAACTGTCATTCTTGTCAGAAAAAAACCACTGATCTCCTCTATTCTTAACATATATGACATTGATTATAATTTTGAGGTTAAGTGTAAAATAACATTCAACTAATATAAGTAATGAGTGAAAACTAACATTATGACGTCACACGCACTCGTGTTTGTTCGGGAGTTGTCGGCGTGTCTTCGGTACTGAATTCAGAAATTATAGCGAAAAAATAAGAAAAAAAAGTTTTGTTATATAAAATATATATGATCTTTCCATTTATCGCAAAAAAAATTCAAAAACCCAATTGACCGATATTGATTTATCCAGTGGCGTTGGTATTGTCAGTGACCTTAGTATTTTCAATTTTACTTAATAAAATAGGTACTGTACGTTTATGACAGATATGCGCCATGTTTCCTCCACTCTTACCGATGCCGCGTAGCTTCAGATAAACTTGCCAAACTATACGTTTTAACGTCATTGTCCTACCACGCGATATTAATTATTTTTTTTCCTACGTTTCGAGTTAAAAAACCATTTTATTATTTGACAATTTCATTTTTTAGGGATCTGTGATGCCTTGTGCCTATTTAATTCTCAATGCAGCGAAAATAAACGCTCAAGATCAAGATGGGAAAACCGCCCTTCATATAGCCACTCAAGAAGGTCATACTGCGCAAGTGTGTTTGTTTTTGAAACACCGAGCAGATCAACATTTAGAAGACGACGAGGGTAAAGTCCCGCTCTCTATTGCCGAACAAAAGGAAAATGCGGATATAGTAACTTTGTTAGTATTTTATTCAATTTTCAACGCTTATTGATTTTTAAATGGGTCTAAATTATTCTTCTCAGATAAATTATTCTTCTCAGATAACGTTTTTTCGTAATATTACATTCGATAAATTCATAAAATATTCTTGCGATGTTGATTAAGCGTTTGTTTCAGGTTACGGTTAGGGAGATTGAATGAAGAAATGAAAGATTCCGAATTAGGGGTGACGGGCGATGACACTTTCAACGACGTAGTACGAGATTTCTCACGATTAGCATATTCTCATCCGGAAAAATTACAAAGACCAAAAATCGAAGAAGATAACAATGGTTAATGTATTATACTAATATATCCAGAGATTATATCTACGCTAATTGCTAGTTTATAGAAAATGTGGACCGAAAAATACCTAACAAATTAGACTACTGTATAAACAGATGCTTTAACACTTACACTTTTGGTCCCCTAATTCCATAGATTCAACACTTTGTGGAAAAATATCTAGTTTGTGTGTTTCTATAGTAATTTGAACTTCCCTTTTACCCGAATCGAAATCGAAATTTAAAGAGACAAGTGATTTTTTGGTCCATAATTAGAAATAGCAACGTAAATAACGCATTTTTATGCTGAAAAGGGAAAATGCAAAAAATTATTTACATTTAAACAATTTTCATATATTTTTATATTTTACGATTTCACTTTATTGTTTAAATGTTTATAAATTCAATCGTTTACATCTTCCATTTCAGCTGTAACGTATTTTACTATGTACACTAGTCTTTATACAACGAATAATTTAAATTGAGCTTACATTTTCAGAAATATTACTAGAAATTGTATTGGGTAACCCTGGTTTTCAATTATACAAATATTGCCGGTTCTAAATGATCTATTTTGTTGAATTATTCGCATTTCCATATTTTATATTTTTGTGAATTATTTTTTATTACATTTCAAACAGTAAAACATAAAATTATTAAGCTGTTGATATGTATTTTTATATTTTATTTCTTATATACTTCTTCTAATTTTTATATATTTTACACCTTTTATACATTTTAAATTTGTAACTCCTGTCAATAAAATTATTAAAAAACAAAAAATACTACATTAAAATTATCGAAATACATTAATTATTCCAAATATTAGACGTAAATTGTTAATGAGCATATTTTTCACAAGCTTTCAGCCGTACAGTACCCGCCGTCCAGTACCCGCTATTGCTTTAGAGAGTTTAGGCTATCTGTATATCATTAAATGGCATTCTTTTCAAGTCTGGTCCCATTCTCTCCTATTACTGTATTCTCTGAGTTGAATTTCCTCAAAACTGTTATAGACTAGTCGAATTAGCTTACTTTGAAGCGAAAAAAAAAAACAAAATTGTTAATAGGATGGGAACAGTTGGAAATGGTAAATAGGCGTATAATAAACGTAAAAAAAATAAATGCGTGAGCAGAGGTGTTTCCAGATATATTTGGGGGGTGAAAACGGGTGAAATTCTGGGTTATTGCTATTTCCGGCGAAACTTGACGTCGGAGAGAAAAGTGTACAACAGAAAAGTTGTAGATCATAAAAAGATCTACAACTTTTGTAAAATCGATTTTATCATATAACCTCAAAATCTCCGAGAAAAATGCGAAAAACCGCTTTTATCGTTTTTTATTTTTCATTTACACAACAATAATTTTATTTCGATAAAACTTGGTGAATGTATATCTTTTTATGTCCGAAAAATCCACAAATTTTTCCAGATAAAAATATCAAGAGACTTCCGAGATAATCACGTTACTCGGCCCAAAAAAATATTTTTCAAATTAAAATTCTCCTTTGAAAAATTGACTTCATTCATGTCGCCATTTTTTCGTCTTGAAATATACTTTCTTGTGAAATAATAAAAATATACAGTTTCCATTTAAAAACATGCTTAAAAATTGGAAAAATCAAAAAATGAATTCTGCAACCATCTTTTTTTAATGAATGTCAATAATTCGTTTGAATTTTTAAATAATTCTCAAAAACCAATTGCACCATTCCATTGTATGGAAAAAATAATGACTGACTGACGCAGATCCAACAATTATTGCTCGGAATGGTTGCAAGTTAATAACATCAATATACAAAGGCAAACGAGAATTATCTCTGAATGAATTAAGATTTCAACTGTATATGAAATCAACTGCAAAGTCAACATTCAAACTGGACAAACTACCACCCACTGTTGGTGCGGCTACACAACACTCTTATAGAGTTTTCTACCAGCTTTAAACATGGCTTGGAAACGAAACAACACCAACAATGTGGGGCTGGAAAGAAGTTTTTGTCGATAATTCAAAAATTCTCATGCCACGTCGGTGCGTTTCACTGAAGATTCTGTCATACCTGACGAATTATTAAAAATAATTTTTTGTAGCTGTGAAACCGGTTGTGAAGGAAACAGATGTGGTTTGCGAAAGCACGGGCTTCGATGTACTGATTTATGTACAAAATGTCGTGGTTCAGACAATTGTTTGAATGTTGAGAAAATTTCAGAAGATTTCGATGAATCTGAAGATTTTCCTGCTGCAAAGGAGCAGGGGTCTTTTCTTAATCACTGAAAATCAATTATCAGAAGAATCCTAATGTTATCCGAGCGATATTGAAGAAGAAGATAATGAGATTACAAATATAAGCAATATTGAAGAAATAGATGATCAATTTACAAACGTATTTAAAAAACCTCGATTGATGTAGTTTCATTAATTCACTAATTGTTAAGGTAAATATATGATAAAGGTTTGCATCAAATAATAACACTAAGGGCGAGTTGTACCAAACACTTGAACTCGGTTTAATGATAACTGATGTTTAGACTGTGGCTGATTGATGTAATTATTATCAACAATTACATCAGTCATCATTAAACCGAGTTTAGGAGTTTGGTACAACTCGCCCTTAGAATCTTTTTTTTTTTTTTTTCGTGCAATTGAATAGTGCAATTGGGTTTTAAGAATTATTTGAAAATTTAAACAAATCAACAATCAGTAAAAAAAAATGGTTGCAGAATTCATAAATAGGGACTGTATTATTTTATTATTTCACAAGAGAGTATAACTCAAGACGAAAAAATGGCGACATGAATGAAGTCTCTACGACAATTTCTCAAAAGAGAATTTTAATTTGAAAAATATTTTTTTGGGCCGAGAAACGTGATTATCTCGGAAGTCTCTTGATATTTTCATCTGGAAAAATTTGTGGATTTTTCGGACATAAAAAGATACATTCACCAAGTTATGTCAAAATAAAAATTATTATTGTGTAAATGAACAATAAGAAACGATAAAAGCGGTTTTTCGCATTTTTCTCGGAAATTTTGAGGTTATATGATAAAATCGATTTCACAAAAGTTGTAGACCTTTTTATGATCTACAGCTTTTCTGTTGTACACTTTTCTTTCTGACGTCAACTTTCGCCGGAAATCGCAATAATCCAAAATTCCACCCTTTTTCACCCCCCAAATATACCTGGAAACACCCCTGCTCACGCTTTTATTTTTTTCACGTTTATTATACGCCTATTTACCATTTCCAACTGTTCCCATCTTGTTAACAATTTTCTCTTTGTAAAAGTGTTGTTTGCCTGGACTAACACAGTAAACAGAAAATACAAGAAAATGTTTGCAATACTTTCGCGTTTTTACTGCCAAGCAGAGTCCTCTATCGGATAATGAGAAAAACATTTTAAAATTTGACCAAACATCAAGAACTGTCACTTTTTAAAATTCTGCAAAATCTATTTACACTGCTCAAAAAAAATAACAATGTTCACATTTCTTCCCTCCTTTCTACAAAAAAAATTTGGAACAAAATAATTAATAAAAAGAATAATGAATACATCACAAGGAACATACAGAAGATATCTGTAAAAGTATCTTTGTAAAAATTTTACAGCGCAAAATGAAATGAAAAAATCATCATGTGCCAAAAATTATTTATAATTCGCTATTATTTTATATACCTGTCATAATTTTGATTAATATTACCTTTTTTCATGTAATTATGAAAAATTTATTAGGTATTTAATGTTTAATTTACCAAATAGTTGTTTACATTCCGTTGCCGATATATTATTGTATTTTTTTTAATATACAATTTTGACCAGTGATCATGACTTTTATTTGAAAACCTTTTTGGCTTCAACTACTTTCTGTAGGAAGTGGATGGTACAGACATTTAGAGTGGTGGGTAATTTCATCAGGACAGGGACAGGCGAAACAATTCATTAGATGACATTCGCCAACTTTTACGGCAGACCTAGTAAACAAAGATACGAAATATGTCAAATCCGTAGTAATTATGCTAATTAATGGGGTTGACAGACGAAGCCATGTGCAGATTATGTCACCTAGAAGAGGAAACTGCACATATCCTATGCCAGTGCGACTGATTTGGCGGGAAATAAGAACATTATCTTACCTGTTCCCGCTTTCAACGTCATCAACGGGTGTTCACACGCTGGTAACAAATTGGCTATGCAGGTAAGAATTTACATTTTCTGTTCAAGGTATATTATAAAAAATGTTGTCAGTGGAATATTTAAATTGCTAATTTTCATTCAATATTTTCTATTTATAGGAATTCATGATCTTCCAACTGGAGCTAGCAACTTTACAGAAGCTATGCGTATGGGCAGTGAAGTTTACCATCACCTTAAGAAAGTCATCAAAGACAAATTCGGTTTGGGCGCAACTGCAGTGGGTGATGAAGGTGGCTTTGCACCCAATATTCTCAACAACAAAGATGGTCTAGAACTCATCAAAGTTGCAATTGAAAAGGCCGGATATACTGGAAAGATTGAAATTGGCATGGACGTAGCAGCCTCCTAATGACTTTTATTTGAAAACCTTTTTGGCTTAAGCTACATTCGGGATCTGTAGAAAGCAGATGGTACAGACATTTCTAGAATGGTGGGTAATCTTACCAGGAGAGGGACAGGCGAAACAATTTATTAGAGGACATTCGCCAACTTTTGCGGCAGACTTAATTAATAAAGATACGAAATCTGTCATAGCCGTAGTGAGTATGCTAATGGGGTTGACAGACGAAGCCATGTGCAGATTTTGTCACCTAAAACAGGAAACTGCAGAGCACATCCTATGCCAGTGCGACTGCCTGGCAATTGTGCGGTAAGAAGCTACATGAAAGAGTCTGGAGGCTGATTGGACTCATAAAAAGAATCTTGCAGAAAAATGCAATCTGAATTCAGAGACTAGACTGCTTTATCACCTCATAAAATCTAATCTAACCAGGATCTATGAACTGTTGCTCCTATAAGAGATTCTACGTAGGGAAGGTAAATATTTACCGAACCTGTATTGTATATGCCAATAGTATGTATGGATGTGTTCCTTATGGTAAAGTGACCGGTGATTAATACCGTTATCATAGAGAAATAATATATTTTATTTGGTCTATGACCGTCATTTTCCTTATCTCTAGCACCTGCTGATGTAAAGATTTCATTACTAAGCTACTCTGAGGGCTTTTTGACCATGAGTTTGCTATGCTCCTGCTTTGGTATGTCTGATGCTTTGTTTGATCCAACCAGATGTACATGCTGCATTTTTTGATATTGCAAATGCTGGTTCAGGACCAGTGAATGCAGTTTTAGACCATGGCTTCCGCTATGCAAAATATTCTATCAGTAGTTTTTAAAATAAAGGAAAAATCCACCGGTACGATAAAGTAAGTTGTTTTCAGTAAAAAATACACTTTTGGCGAATCCTGCTGCAGTCTGATCAGATTAATTAAATAAGGTACGCGTAAGTATTTACCTATAGTAACGGGACAAGGAGTATTAGCCAGTGCGAAAGTATTGACCTTTATTTCACCTTGAGAAGGTCGGTCGTATGACAAATTGAAAATCATTTGACACTGCCCTACTCGTAGCCGGTTGAAGTCTAGAAGGTGTAGTTTTGGAGAATATTTAATTGAAAATATATTGTAAGTGTAATTTATTAACTTATTATTGTTTATATATTTGATATAGATAATTAGAATTCTATTTTTATCGTGTACAATTTCTAATGGCTATGGACATGTAAAATGATGGACGGTATTGAAAAGTTGTGTAATATCTCGATTTTTGTTTTAAAAAGGAACTGATTTAGCGATAGGATTAAAAAATTAGGAATTAGTTTGTTATTCCGTGATATCTCGACTAGGTCGACTATTCTGATCTACCACATGTTATATACATAAGTACTAAAAGGAAGGTAATTTTTTATATCTTTTTTTATTGCTTATTAATATATTTTAGATTGTTATTAAAAATCCATAATTTTACCAGCTCCTACTACTTAACTGACTATATGCCAGATGGCAATTATTTTGTCTCTAGATCATAAAGTCTCTTCAAGTCTTCCATATTCGACACCTTAGAACTCTAGGTCTAGTCTAGATGTATCAACTATGTCACTTGATTACTGTTCTTGCTTTATACTTATTAATTAATGAACTAGCATTTTAGAGTTTGTTTGTTTCTTTCAGAACCACCTCAAACAGACAGAAATAAAGTGTTGTTTTGGAGGTTGCTATGTTCTGAATCAATTGAAAGCTATTATAGACTGGCTACTTGTGAAGATAAATATAAATAACTATCAGAAAAGAGGCCAAATATATTGCTAACTTCATTTTAGTTCATATGACAAAAGTAATTGTCACTTACAGTATTCAATCATTTTTTTTGTGATTTTTGTCTGTCAAATATTTGCCTTATATTTTTTTATTTTATTTATTAAATACTAATACAAATGATTATCAAACACTTTTTGTCTTCAAAATTATTGAAGAACTTAATTCCATCTGTGGTACCTACAAGAAATATTCTCAATATAAATAATTTATTGAGAAATAATGTAATGTCGCCTGATAAATCAAAAACACCATTATTAAATCATTTTCATTTTATTCAAGGCTGCCCCTCAAAATCAAACATGCCAATCAAGAGCATCCTAGCCCGTCAAATCTTTGATTCACGTGGTAACCCCACTGTTGAGGTAGACTTAGTTACCGAATTGGGACTGTTCCGTGCTGCAGTACCATCTGGAGCCAGTACTGGTAAGTTTTTGCAATATGTTTAACGATAACGATCATATAATGTTGCCACAGTATGTTTATACGTTTCATCCAAAATTCTTATATGGACACATTAATATGGAAATGAAAAGTTTCAACCATAAAAGTGTATCAAAACATATTTAAGATCTTTGTAAAGTATTTTAAACTTTAATAAAATATGTTATAGGTATCTATGAAGCCCTCGAATTACGTGACAATGTAAAGGGTGAATACCATGCCAAAGGAGTTAAAACAGCCATTAACAATATTAACAGCATCATCGCTCCCGAACTCGTTAAAGCCGGTCTAGAAGTCACTGCACAAACTGACATCGACAACTTCATGTTGAAACTTGATGGCACAGAAAACAAATCTAAATTGGGAGCTAATGCTATCTTGGGCGTATCTCTGGCTGTTGCCAAAGCTGGTGCCGCTAAGAAGGGTGTACCATTGTACAGACATTTGGCTGATTTGGCTGGAAATAAGAACATTATCTTACCTGTTCCCGCTTTCAACGTCATCAACGGGGGTTCACACGCTGGTAACAAATTGGCTATGCAGGTAAGAATTTACATTTTCTGTTCAAGGTATATTATAAAAAATGTTGTCAGTGGAATATCTAAATTGCTAATTCTCATTCAATATTTTCTATTTATAGGAATTCATGATTCTTCCAACTGGAGCTAGCAACTTTACAGAAGCTATGCGTATGGGCAGTGAAGTTTACCATCACCTTAAGAAAGTCATCAAAGACAAATTCGGCTTGGACGCAACTGCAGTGGGTGATGAAGGTGGCTTTGCACCCAATATTCTCAACAACAAAGATGGTCTAGAACTCATCAAAGTTGCAATTGAAAAGGCCGGATATACTGGAAAGATTGAAATTGGCATGGACGTAGCAGCCTCCGAATTCCACAAAGAAGGTACTACTATCTAAATAACATTATTAACTTCTATTGTTATGTGTTACTTTGCCCTTGCTAATTATTTTTATTAATTTTGAAATGCTTTGTCGTTTTCGAAACATTCAAATTATTTATTTTATTTCAGGCAAATATGACTTGGACTTCAAAAATCCCAGCTCTGATAAGAGCAAATGGATCAGTCCCGATCAACTCCTGGAACTATACCAAGAATTCATCAAGGATTATCCAATTATTTCTATTGAAGATCCCTTCGATCAAGATGACTGGGCAGCATGGACTAAAATAACTGGAGCCACCAACATCCAAATTGTTGGAGATGATTTAACTGTCACCAATCCAAAACGTATCCAAACCGCAGTGGAAAAGAAAGCCTGCAATTGCTTGCTCTTGAAAGTAAACCAAATTGGTACAGTGACTGAATCTATCCAGGCTCACAATCTCGCCAAAGCTAACGGTTGGGGCACCATGGTTTCTCACAGATCTGGTGAAACAGAAGATACATTCATCGCTGATCTTGTAGTTGGTCTTTCAACTGGTCAAATAAAAACTGGAGCTCCCTGTAGATCAGAGCGTTTAGCTAAATACAACCAGATTCTTCGTATCGAAGAAGAATTAGGATCTGCCGCCAAATACGCAGGAAAATCATTCCGTAAACCTCAATAAATTAACACTTTGATGTAAAAGAGAATATCTGGATTTTGAAAATGTAGTTGAATGTATTGTTGAGAGAATTAAGTTTTTCTCTATGTTAAGAACAAACTGTAATAGTTTCGAGACACGTCATTATTATATCAGTTGAAAAACTAAATGTATTGTATAAGTAATTAAATTACTAGTTGTGTCTTTAATAAACTTATTTATTTTCCATCCTCGTTTTTATTCTAGATGATCGTCGTTTGCATGCTCGCCCTTTTAAGTATCACTTTCCGATCTTTGCACGGAAATAACTAAAATAGGGCGGAAACTTCATAACGAAACGATTTTTGAAGTTTTTCCATAGAGATACTACAGATAGAGGTAACAAGCCAGCTCGTAACCCGAGAGGTAGATACTAGGAGATTTAGGCTGTCTTTCTCTAATAGAGTACATGCTATGTATACACAAAGACAGAAAAACTTTTGATCGTCTGTCCCTTTCTTTCCCACCAGAGCTCAGACGGACATTCCCACTTACACAGCGCCGTATTGCTTGTTATCTATAATATCTGAGTTTTTCACCATTTGTCACCTAATGACGTTCCACTTGAATTTTTGGAACTTTCTTTACGTCAGGTTATGTTTGAGCGACCGGGGGTCGCGACGCAAAAGATCTGACCGTTACGTTACGTTATGCTACGTTATGTGCCTTGCTTGCGTGCGTGTGCTCTCTCCTGAGTCTCTCTCGTTTACGAAGCAGCGATTCATATGCTTCGGCCGGGAATCGAACCCGGGCCACCCGCGTGGAAGGCGAGCATTCTACCACTGAACCACCGATGCTATATTAAAATTCTATGCAAAGCTGGTATTCGCAGTGCTGGTGATCTACCTGCATTTGTTCGGATAAATTTTTACTATTATTTCCATAATTTTTTTCGCCCGATTGATCTTTTTTGTTTATTTATACAGCATCGGTTGACAGGACGGTAGGTTGTGTTTACTGGTTTCTAAGTTTAACACGTCGGTAAGTGATTTATTTACCGTTCAGACGTCGAAAAGTAATAAATAGCATAAAAACAATTTAACAAGTCAATTTTATGTTCCCACTAATTTTTGTGTGGTAAACGTACAGTTCTTGAATGTCCAACTTGTATAATGCTACGGTTTCCCTTTTTAAATATATGATGCTGTTATAAGTAGATTTTGCCAGTCGGACTCCCTTATGAAGGGTACCGTACCATTATCTATTTCTATAATAATGAATATTCTGCTAAATATTTCAAACGTCTACCTGTTGTCGTTATTAATATCAAGCAGAATAATTATTTAAAAATAAAATTAACAATAAAAAAAAATTCTTTACGGGGAATCGAACCTGGGTCTATCGCGTGAGAGTCTGATTTGCTTACTACTCGACCACAGAGGAATATGCAAATTGTTTATCTATAACGTCAGATGTATTACATAATTTTTGCTTGAAAGGAACTATAGTCTGTACAGAAAGTACGAGGAGTAATAAACCCTAATTAAGTATGCAAAACCTTTACAGGGAGCACCATGAAATTTTTGATAAATCTCTTACTTTAAATTACATTTCTTCCGTAAATCTAAAAACCAGGTAGATCGACCCCGTATTTGTTTCAGTTGTAGCAAAGTTTAGGGTTTCTTCATTGTTAAAGGATTAGCAGATAAGCAATAACGCAATGCAGTGGTGTGTATTTTGGG
>CAJUYG010001720.1:54485-71394 GCA_910591675.1 Galerucella calmariensis | reverse complement strand
TGTTTGGTATCAAACTTGCAGAGGGTGTTCAGACCTACAATTTCGTTTTTTTATTTTTCAGCTTTGTCAATGATTAACGTAATTAACGTAACGATTAACGTAATATCCAATATTTGGCTTTCTCGGTTCATTGTATGTATGTATATAATGAAGGGACTAATAGTTAAGTCTTCGTAAATTATATTATAAGCTTTTCAACATTAATGTATGTTAAAAAGATTTCAACTCACCAGCTCTCCAGTATAGAAGTCTCCAGTGCCGTCACCCTGAAACAGTTAGTAAAATGAAGAGAAAATTATGGAAATTTAAAATGAAACAATTCAAAAATCGCTTCAATAAAAAAATGCGAACAAGTTTGTATTGAAGGTTAATTAAAACAATATAAAGCTCGTTATGGAACTATAGGATTTTTACCATAAGACGACGATGACGTCATTTTTACTTACTTTCCTGCTTATCAGAATAAATATTAATTTACCAACCGAAAATACAATTTATCCTCAACAGCCAGGGTAATTTACAGCTAACGGGCTGGCAAAACTTCAATACGTTGTCAGATCAACTGGTAAAATTCCCCAGTTTGTTTTGACGTTTATTGACATTTGATAATCGTCTAATATTTACAAGTTTTTTTGGTGCTTGCAAATTCATTGCTTCTTTAGGATTAAAAAAACAGTTATTTTCATAACTAATTATTCAGGCAAATCTGCATTGTGTAGTTAATAAAATGCAGAAGCAGCTGAACAGTAAATATCAAGAGATGGTAAGCTATTTTGAACGAGAATGCCGAAATGGGGGCCCACTTCTCCCGCTTACTGCTGTAAGATACGTAAGTAATAGTATTAGCCATTTGTATTCATTATTATTACGAACTGTCAATCATCAGATTGACTTTTCTAGTTTTCGTTCAGTAAAGAAAAAAGCTACAGCTTGGCAATATCACAATATTTTGTTTTGCAACGTCATCGTCTTTTTATCGTAAATGAACTATAATAAGGGGTTTATTGTTTTTAAATATGAATTTTTCCACAGTAATAACAATAATAATAAATGACTCTCTTTGGTGTAGAATTAGTGATAATTAGTAATATCATCTGTTAAAAGATGATTTTGTCGGTAAAATTTTCGAAAGGTGCTAGAAAATTTTGATAAAATCAGGAGCCATGAGGTATTCATTCGCTAAGTTGCCAAGCATTCCATAACCGCAATAACACCTTCTGTATAGTCGCACAATCATTAATAGTATATTTCTGCTCTGTGGTTTTGAATTTTACTGTGCTTTCTGGAACTAACTTCTTCACTTGCGTTTAACGACCGGCGGCTATTAATCCAGTAAATAAATGAAAAAAGTTAACATTAATGACGCCCTATTTTCATCTTCCGGTTGGAAGTTGCATTTGGTACCTTATTAAACATGAGACAAAGTTCTGCATGAAAACGCGTGCGAGGGCGGAGAAAATGGCCCCAAAAGACCAGGAAAATAGGTTTTCAGCCAATATCTCCCCAAATATGGCAGTTAGAGATTTTTGGTTCAAATAAAAATTAAAGTTCAGTTAATTTTCTACAAAAATGGTCCCTATGATTTTTCTAGAAAATTTGACCGGTTTCGAGAAAAACGGCACCAAGCGCACCTCGAATAATGAGCTTCTGTGCTGTATGCCGGAGAGCACAGTCCATGTATTTACACATCAGCGGGTGGACAAATTATTCAATAACTTTGTGAAAAATGCATATTTTCTCATAATTCAAAGTTCATGTGAAAGAGGAATTCTGCTGCTATCATACCCTGTGAATTGAGTCACGCTTGACTCTTTTGGCCATAACGGAACATGGGTCAAACTTGCTCCCGGGCAATTTTGACCTCGCCAGGAATTTGTTCCTATTTTTTTTTTGTATTGCACTAATTTACTCAAAATTTTCTTGATTATGGGTCCTTTGTCATCCCTGAAATTTGTATACCCTAATTTTTTTTAATTTTCATTTAATCGTTGTTTATTGAAACCCAAATTTTTGCTGTTTTTGGAGCGCGGGGAAATTTTGTGAACAACCATCAATTAAAAATTTATACATGATCCGATTGGTCTCTATGATACATCATTTGAAAGCTAAGAATGTCTACTTTTTGATTGTGCAATTACTTTTTTTGACGAAGTCGTCCATTTTTCAGTAAAATTAGAAAACGCGGGCTCAAGGAAAAAACTCACTTTTTTTCTCCCTGCTCTTTATTTCTGACATTTTAACACCTTAACTAGTGTAACGGGGGAATTCCCGCCTTTCCATCGATGTATATAAGTCATACCTTTGATACCCCGGGGAAAAACCAGTATATCTAAATGTATACGCTATAATTTATTACTTTCGTTCCTCCGTCGTTCGCCGCGCGTGTGCTCTATGTGGCGCTCGTGTCGTCTGCTACAAACCAATTTTCTATGTAATATTTTAGTCTATAATGTATTATTCTTGTATCATTATATTGGGTTCTCCCGTTGATAAATAAATAAAAAAATAAATAAAAAAATAAAAATATATATATATTTTTCTATAATAAATGAAACATGAAGAACGTTTATAACTCGTTATTCCAAAAACCTCAATCAGTCTGGTTGCAAAAAAATTTGCAAAAATTTGCGGAGAATCTACAAGAAATTGTTGCTGAGTATTATGGGTAAATATTCTTCACTCTTGAGGCATTTTCAGTTTTCCTTACCAAAAACCTAATGAACTTCAGTATTTTGCCACATGTGCCAAGCTGATTGTTGCTAGATTCAGGTCCACTGGTGAGGTCGATCTCGCTAGAATTAATCTTATAGTCCGTTTTTCTAATAAGTATATCTTGAGACCTCATCTGAGAGGAAAACAAGACCCTCGGAAATATAAATATCCATCAAAAATGTCTGGTTACAGGGTTTCTCATTTATGGCACCGAGGATTTTCCCAATCTGTAAAATGTGGTGGCGCCATCTACAATTGGTTTCCACAAAACAAAATATTGAAAATAATGGATTTCCAACACCTCCCAGCTCAAATTTTGTACAAAACTTGCATATTTCAAGTCTCAAAATTTCCGGTCTTTCAACCCGATTTTTTTGCAGAAAATATCAATGCGAAAAAAATCATAGGAACCATTTTTGTAGAAAATTAACTGAACTTCAATTTTTATCTGAACCGAGAATCTCTAGCTGCCATATTTTAAGAGATATTGGCTGAAAACCTATTTTCCTGGTCTTTTGGGGCTATTTTCTCCGCCCTCGCACACGTTTTCATGCAGAACTTTGTCTCATGTTAAATGAGGTACCAAATGCAACTTCCAACCGGAAGATGAAAACAGGGCGTCATTAATGTTAACTTTGCCTTTTTTTACTCCTTCATTTACTGGACTATAATGAGAAATCACTTGGTCCATCAAAATGACAACCGAAAAATGTCAAATTGGAATTTTTCTGTAGAATAACGGGGTACGTGGTGTGACCTTTCCCTTTGTATCCAAATGTAATCTCTCAGCGGGATTACGAAGTCTTGATGAACACACGGCCGATACGCAAATAACGGATTCGGTGGTTATAAGACAAATTACATTTACATCGTCAGAATTAATTATAGTATGAAGTGAGAAAAATAATTTGTTAAATAAATGGCTCCTATTTTGTATCATTATTTTGAATTGCGCTTAGTCATGACTTCTATCCGTACTTCTTGTAGCGCACTGTACTACTGGCTTAACCTCGAAAAATAATACTTTTTCTTATTCTTTATTCTATCTACTTGAAACAAAAGCTGAAAGCTTTTATAAAGCTCATTTTCGCTCTAAAATCTTGTAAAGCTTTCCTTATATTTACCTGTCGCCTCCTCAGCTTTTTGTACTTCTGTGAGCCAGGCAGCAAAAATCCGGAAAAAGAATAAAAAACAAATATTAAAACAATATATCTGAGAATCTTTGGAAATAAGGAAGCTACAAAAGGGATATTCAAATTTTCAATTTTTCAATTCCATTTAAGTAGGTATATTTATACATGTCGTTATCTTAGGTACTAGAAAAATGTGTGTGTCGTCAGGTATCGTTACCACGGTGAAGTATGGCAACGTTTGAAGTGCACATTTTCCAAAATGGAAACAATGAGACAGCAAAGCCGCACTTGTTTTGTTTCCGTTATATGTTGCATTATATTCATTAACGCATTTTCGTTAATTAAATATTAAATGTTGGTTAATCCAGCGAGTGATTTGATTAATACGTCCGCTATATCGAAGCAAGTATAGTTCTTTTCACGATCTAAATAGCTGACTTGACTTGACTCATGCTTGAGATGCATATAACTTTTAGGATTTACCGTGCAGAGCCGCAAAACCTGATGAAAAAAAGAATTTATAATAATTTTTCAGGTAATAATTTGTTATTCGCTAACAAAATAAATACGACCTTGTCACGGCTAATACTGTTATGGCTGTATTGCATTCATTATCCCATCTCAGGACAGGTCAGTTTCTTAGATCGTGAACCACATATTGTAGACAAGTCATGTTTTGACCGAGCACCAAGGTAAGATAAGATAAGGTGCGAGGTATATGAATGTCTCCAACACCATGGTGTATATACAGGGTGTACCAATCTTACGACAAACTTCGGTATATGGGTTATTATAAGAGATATCAAAAAATGTTATCAACAAAAATAGTAGATGTGCTGGAGGTCCATATTTTGAAAAAACCAAACATATGATTTTTCAAATGGGAACCACTGTATATTATACTGATACCGATACCGGTTACATTTTTTTGAAGCTTTTGGTATAAGGTTTTGCCACGTTATACAGAGTCCTTCAAAAGATATGGACACGTTTATGTGAGAATCGTAGGTAAATCAACGCTCTGTAGCTTGATGTACGTTAAAGAAAAAAAATGTCCATCAACGTACAGAGCGTTGATTTACCTATACGGTTTTCCCATAAACGTGTCCATATATTTGAAAGAACTCTGTATAACGTGGCAAAACCGCATATCAAAAGCTTCAAAAAAATGTAACCAATCCGAATTCGGTATAATATACAGGGGTTTCCATTTGAAAAATCATATGTTTGGTTTGTAACGGAGTTATGCAGCACTCTGTATAGTTCGATATAATTTCAAAATATGGACCTTCAGCCCATCTACTATTTTTGTTAATAACATTTTTTGATATCTCTTGAAATAACCCATATACCGAAGTTTGTCGTAAGATTTGTACACCCTGTATAATTTTTTCCACTACTAGCCAAAGTTAAGACAACATTGAAAATAATTCACAAACGCACCACGAGAATCGTTTACCCTGTCGTCTGACTGACAAGTACACTGTCAGTTTTCGATATATTATGAACGTACTCGTTATGTCATCAGTCATTTTTGGCTGAGCGCGAATTTTAAACTAATGGCATTTTTATTCAAATAATGTTATCTTGATAGGTAATTTCAAGCAGCAAATATGTTAAAGACAATCTCCTGGGTATACAAAATTATGTAACACAAGTTTTTGTTGAACTACTATCCCTGAATTCTCAAAATATTTGAATTTGTCCATTATTGACCAAGGTTAATTTTAGAAAAAATTATTAACCACTATAATAGAGAAATTCCACTTCCCAGTTGGCTAGAAGAAGCAATTGTAATTGTAAACTTCACTGCTAGTAATGGAAAAAAGTTATTATTACCTACAGCAAAATAAAAAGAATCCCATTTTTGAACGCGCGAAACGTTTTTATAACTAACGCTAGAGGCTAGTATAAAAATGAAGCAATATATTCGAGTTTTTAACGTAAATTATTTTTTTAATCCTTTGTGAAATAATTTTAAAACTAAACCTCACATTTTTCGTCATTGTCAAAATCAGTCAACAGCAATATTTACCAGCAAAAAGGATATGAGTAGGTAATCTCTTTTATTTACACAGCATCTGTTTTTACTTTTTGTTCCTGTTAGAAAATAAACGTTTAAAAAATGGAACATTGTTTGCTCGCTAGTTGTGGATACAACAGTCAGCCCATAATTGTTAATTTGTCTGAGCGCCTTCGTTGATGCCAGGTTTTTATCTCACAGACTACTTCAAAGTCAACTGTACATAAAGAAACAATAAACGCTGACAATCGAAAGCTTATCGAGGAGCTAAAAGCGAATGACTTAGTAGCAAACTATTGATTCGTTTAATATCAAACTTAAATTAACGGTAGTTCAAGTTTGACATTATTAAAATATTATACAGGGTGGGGCAATCTTCTGACATCGGAGGATTACATTGTTGTGGTGAGAGATAGAACTTCATAGTTTTGTGTGAGCTAATACAGTTACTTAGGGCACATTTTGAAAATACTTTAGATTCTACAGGGTGTTCCAAAACCACGTAGCAGCACAAACTTACATTTTTTTTAATGGAACGTACTATATTTTGTTTAAGAATCGAAAAGATCTCACCGAGAGCGTTACAAAAATATAGCACTCTAATATATTATAAGGGTGCCTTACAAAGATATGGCCAATTATTAGCAAAAAGGACCTCCTCTTTAACACTCTGCAGAACAGTAAATTAAAATAAATCAACAGGTCTTTGTGTCAAATGTCATACACACATCATTGGCTGTGCTCAGTATTAATTACTTTTTTCATCGGTGGCTTCTTTAATACAGGGTGAAACAAAACACAAATTTAGCAATATCTCAAAATTTTTAAATGAATCACCCTATAAGTCTTTTTACAATTTGTTAGTACAATTAATAAACTTTCAAACGATATAGTAAACTTAGGGCAATCGTAGATATTTTATGATAATGGTCAAAACCAATTATTTTACATACACAAATTGAATGGTATTAAATTTTTACATGCAACATCTTGTGAATTTTAACATTTCTAAGGCATGAATTCTAATCGTAATTTTGGATGCATCTAAAATATCTTTGACTTCTACTCTTACCATTAGAGGAAGGAAAGAAGGAATTATGTTGGAAGAAATATATTTGTTTACTGTAAGTAGGCTAATGTCGTTATAGTAGGTACTAATAAATATAAAAGCAGTTTGTAGTCTTTACGAAATAATTACTCAAGTCACCACAAACAGTATATCTTAGTTATGTAAAATGCAAGCTTGTAATTCGTTTTCCAACTTTTTCTATTTTTGAAAAACTAACAATTATGAAAACCAACATTATAAGAACACTCACATTTACATAAATGAACATTGACATTCTATAAAAAGTATGGTAGTTTATGCTAAGTGTTCAAAATGGCGATCATTTACTTCCATACAATTCTTTTCAAAAACGAGGATCTTACTCTTTCCAACATAGCTGGAGTTATTGTGGAAAATGCGTTACGTTTGATACACAAGTTGCTTGATGTATCCCCGTAAAAAGAAATCCATCGGTGACAGATCTGGAGATCGAGGAGGCCACGAAATTGGTCCACCACGTCCTATCCACCTGTCGGTAAAATTTCTGATATACAGATGCTCCATCGCTTGTTGGAACCACAAGTTAACTATTGTGTTTGAATCAACTTCCTAAACACAAACGAAGAATACAACAATATCTCTTTGACATTTATTAGTAGATACTATTTTGATAGTAGCCCACTTGATATAATCAAAAATATGGCTTGATTATGTTTCGCCCACTCTCAAACAAGCCTATAATAACAATTCTTGAAAGTGAAATATGAATAAATATGAAATTTTTGGTAATTCCAGGTAGGTACCCACGGTATTAGCAAATATTTTATTTCATTGATTAGATATTGTAGATGCATCCAAAATTACGATTAAAATATATGCCTTAGAAATGTTAAAATTTACAAGAGGTTGCATGTAAAAATTTAATACCATTTAATTTGTGTATGTAAAATACTTGCTTTGACCATTATCATAAAATATCTACGATTTTCCATTAACTAATGCTCTAAGTTTACTACATCGTTTGAAAGTTTATTAATTGTACTAACAAATTGTAAAAAGACTTATAGGGTGATTCATTTAAAAATTTTGAGATATTGCTTGATTTGGGTTTTGTTTCACCCTGTATTAAAAGAGCCACCGATGAAAAAAGTAATTAATACTGAGCACAGCCAATGATGTGTGTATGACATTTGAACACAAAGACTTGTTGATTTATTTCAATTTACTGTTCTGCGGAGTGTTAAAGAGGAGGTCTTTTTTGCTAATAATTGGCCATATCTTTGTAAAACTCTATTATAATATATTAGAGTGCTATATTTTTGTAACGCTCTCGGTGAGATCTTTTCGATTCTTAAACAAAATATAGTACGTTCCATTTAAAAAAATGTAGGTTTGTGTTGCTACGTGGTTTTGGAACACCCTGTAGAATCGAAAGTATTTTCAAAATGTGCCCTAAGTAACTGTATTAGCTCACACAAAACTATGAAGTTCTATCTCTCACCACAACAATGTAATCCTCCGATGTCAGTAGATTGCCCCACCCTGTACATATATAGGCAACAAGTCGCTCCAATATCGCGAACGTTCCTGCAATTCTTTTCTTTATTCAATGTTTCGATTGTTTCATTTGTGTGGAATGAAAAACTCATTGTATATTTAGGTAAACCAGCTAGCTAAAGAAGGCTCTAAAGGAGCCTTCACAGGTCCGGATCCGTTTTGTGGAATCACAAAGGATTAGGTTAGGTTGGGTTTGTAGTGAGTGGATCTAGAACGCCCTCCACTGCGACTGGCAAGAGTCTATTGTGGCTCACACCTATTCAGATTTAACCAAACAAACTCAGTTTCTTAACAAAGCCGATTATTTTATTTGGTGAATGATATTTCAGGTCTGAGGGCGAGAGAGAGACCCTGCCAAACATCAGATACCTGATTCGAGCCGCGGCGGGACGCATTTTCAGTAACAGCAGACGCGCTAAATTTCCGAACTGCTTTCGGCGACGACTGTAATAGCAGACGGTCTAGGTCTAGAACGAATGCTGTTTCTTACCTTCAGATAATTCCCAAATAGATAACACTGAGGTTAAAAACTACATTTTAAAGTATTTTATGCTGAAAAACAAATAACGTTTTAATTTAGTAATTTATATATATTTATATTTGCAAAAGCATTTGAAGACAGAAAAGATAAAAATACATAATGTAATATCATACGTAAAATAGAGATAATTTTTTAAACTTGTTTTCACCTACGCCTATATTCATATTAACACATTCTTGTAGAGAATGGGGTGTTTTTTTTACCAAGCTTTTCACCATTCTACCAGCTGAGGAATGTTTTTTTCCGCCCATCGCAGATTTTCTTCTATAATAGTTACACTTGTTGGCTGCACACTTATCATTCTTCCTTTTCTTATACCCAGACGTTTGAATTTGGAAGTTGCTCCTTGGTACTTGAAAGAATCATACAACCCTGATATAAGGGAATTATCACTTTTAGCACACTTTTGCCTGTTTTTAAAAAAAAGTGGAAATTGCTGGATAAAAGGCTATTGCATCAATATCAAGATGTGTCAGGATTTCATTGGAAAATGATTTCCATTCTTCCTTTAAATCATTAAGTTCACTATTTTATCTTATAAACTGATCATTTTAAAACTAAAACTTACCTTAACATCAGCTTATCATCAAACTTCTTGTAATTATAATTATCTGGTAACAAATCCATTTTTGTGTATTAGTTAACATGTACAAAACAGTCAAGCACGACTGAAGACGTAGTACGTCTGCTGTGTCAATCGCGAAGTGTCGGCTATTACTGAATATCCGAAAAGAGCCGAAGCGTCGCTAAAAGTCTAGCGCGTCCGCTGTTACTGAATATGCCGGCGGGACAGGAACAAATAATATGCTCTGCTATTTCATCATCTTTCAGACGAAGACGGCAAGTCGGATCTTCCGACAGTCCAAGTTGATGATTCAGATGAGGGTGGCCTGTTAGAATGCCTGTTAGACAACGTAGGGCATGCCTGCTGTAGTCTAACATTTGTTTGGAGACATTCTTCGAAGGATGTATAAAAGCCTTTGAATGAATCAATCCTGGCACATTATGCCAGAAATCTAAAGCTCTTCTAGATGACCAGGTATTTTAGTGAAACACGTGCAGCTCCCTCCCTTGCAAGAGAGTCTGCCTTCTCGTTTCCTTCCATGCCAGAATGGCCAGGGATCCAGACCAGCAATACTTTATTGAGTTCTCCTATTGAGGAGAGTCTTTTTGGCAGTCTAAAACCAATTTCGACGTAACACGGAGAGAGCTAAGTGCTTTCGAAACCGCTTGGCTGCCCGAGAAATTTTTTATTGTTCTATGTATGAGATTGGTTTGCTCCACTCTCTCCACACACAAAACAATGGCGTAAATTTCCGCCTGAAAGGATTACATAAGAGGGGAAGTCGGGAACTGGCTAGATAAGGACCACCAGCTCAAATGGATGACACATGGACAGCTCCATATAAAAAGATTACTGAATAAGATCGACAAGGAACTCTAATTCAGGCTGTTGACTTGTGAGTAATAATTACTGTTGCTTTTTTGCTCGTAATGCATACAACATTTTTTCAACAGTCATTTAATAAAATGAAATTATTTTCAAATCATTAGCTTCATTGTAACTATTGAAAATATATAAAGTAGAATTCATGAAAACTTTTAAAATCTGTCAGTATAAATCGAACATAAAGTGTAAGGAAGGAGCGTGTGCTACATATCCCATAATAAATAAAAGAGACAAAGTCGGCCATTTTGGATAACCATTTTATGACTTATTGTTTGGTCGCTGTTTAAAAGTTGGTTTTTATGTTATATTTTGCCGATTATTACTAACTCTGATGTTTTAGTTTATAATAGGAACTTTTAAGGTTTAGTTGGTTTTTCAGTTACGTTATATAATACTCTCAGTGATATACAGTTGGCAGAAGCAAACGTGAGCCCTGGTGGGCGTGTTTCATGTCGCTGTAGTTGTATTTTTGTTGTAAAAACTCGATATTTTGAATCGATAACCAAATATCGATACCATAAATGTCAACTGTTAAGAGATATGTAAACAAAGTCAAACTTGCTAAAAATGTAACTCTAAATATTAATAAAAAAATTTATATTGGATCAAAACTAAAACTACCGTTCGCCCTAAATGTCTATATTTTCAAATTACATGACTGTATTAATGTCATGAAAAAGAAGGGTCAAGTTTCTATGGAAAGCAACAAAATATGAACTGGTTATAGTCCAGTGTTGCCGATGCAGAAATGAAAATTACCCGAACTTACTATTCAAATTATCAGAATTTGTCAAAATTACCAGAAGGACACATTGGTTATCTAAATAAAGTCTTCGGCACCAGTCAATATGGAAAATCCCCAAAAACAATAGCCATTTTATATTTTATATATCCCTTCTACAAAATATTGGAAAACTATTGGATCCAAATTAGTGAAATTGTCTAAAAATCGGATAATCATCCTCGCATTGACAACACTGATACAGAATGAATAAAATGATGTATGTTGATGAAATCACTCGGTCATATTATTTCGATTATATTTAACAATTACTAATGGATAATCGTTAACATTGGCTCTTGATTGGCTGCTTGCGATGACCTTATTTTAGTTCGCATATTTTCCGGGGCTCATGTTTGGTTCTGACAACTGTAAATATAGTTTTTAAGACAATGGTTAGTGGTAGTGCTTGTGGACGTTCAAAGACTACTAAAAACGACGCTTTGAAAATTACTTTTTATCGGTGAGTACATATTATTATAATAATTATAATCTACAGATGTGAATATTGGTCTTTATGTTAAAAATTTTGAAAAAATGCACATAGTTGTTCCTAACCTAAATTTTCACTTGATATGATATGACATGACATGGGCCTATAATTTTGATGTTATTGTGAATAAAAAATTAAATTTAGTGTAAATAAAAATTTAAATGTACCTATGATTGTTTTTTACTTCCATCTTACCAACTTTAATGTCTATAATGCCATTAAAATAATGTTTTGATAAACTTTTCACTCGTAAAAATTTTCAATTAAGTTATTGAAAATATTAACTCCGTTTTATAGAAATAGTTTTATTCTAATTAAAATTGGGTACGGCGCCACTGATATATTCTATTCTGCGGCGGCCATTTTGGATAACCATCCCGGTTAACTGTCCTTGGCGCAATGATCCTTCCTTACTACTTTATGTTCTAAGGTATAAATAGTATGTCAACTGTTCGTTGTCAACAACAAGCAAAACCTTTTTTATATCGAGTGAAAATGAAAATATCAACAGATATAATCTTCAATCTAGATGCTGTGAAACATAAAAAGTACGTACAAAATCTAATATCAAATGCCTCGAACCGAAATTTGCCTACGCCTTTGTGTGTAAATACAAATTCAATTTAGGTAAAAGCTGAGAAAGTCAAAGTTTATGGTCTCAATTTCGTATTATGGAGAATATGCTTTCAGCCATTTCAGCCTCTCTAAAATGTTTTGTAATTAGATATTGTAAGCTTTGAAAGGACTTTCAGTGACAACTTGGATAATCTTTGTATTTATTTTTAATTTTTTTTTTGTTGGAGATTATACTTGGAATAAAAATGAGATTTTTAGAGAGACATTATGAAATTTTTTATGTAGAAAATAAGAGAGAAATTAAATGGATTTGTCGCAAAAAGTACCCCAGACAAATATTTAGATTGTCTAGCGTAAAAACCGAAATAATATGAGAGGGTATACACATCACAATCCTGTATTTGGTTGAATGGTTGAGGTGTTGCTGAAATATCACAAATGACGGATTCCATATTTGATGAATATCTGATAGATTGTGTTCGTACTTTTCCTGTCTGTACTGTCTTGTGTCTGGGAGATATTCAGAGTCTTGAAAGTTTTCTTTGTCTAACATTATTATATTTGTAAGATGTTCTTCTCTTTTCCCAGAGACCTTGAAAGGACGAATAGCATCTATTAGCTGTTGAAATTCGTCATTTGTGACATTTTAGCGACGACTTGCGATCATACGCTTGAAAATTTAAATTCTGAATATTATTTTCATTCAATATCCTTCGTGGCATATAGCTAGGGAAGTAGTTGTTGCTTTCCAGTGAAACGGTCTTTGTTCATTGATTTTCAGAGACCCTGTGAGGCGTTATAATAGTATCACTATCACCTTTGAAAAGTATTTTTTATGTACTTACATAAATTCACCTCGTAAATTGTTATTACTCACATTAAATTTATTAAGGGTTGTTAATTTCACCCCCTTTCAACATAATGGAAATAATGAAAAAAAAAATAACCATATTTTTCTTTTTACGAGTTAATGTAATGTGTAAAATTTCTACATTATCGCGGATTTGAGCCAAAAATTACTTCCGTCCCTTCAAGGGCGAAATATCGAAAAATGTTGAATTAATAATATAATAATAACACGTATTACTTTCACACAGATTTTTCTAATACGTTTGATAAAATAATTCTGCGTTCCTTTGAGCAAACTGAGTCAGTTGGAATTTGTCGCTCGTTTTTAAGATGGTTTACCATATACCAGTTACCTTTAAGTCGATCATTGTTACCTATTATTCATTTAAAATAATAAGGCAAGATAAATTGCAACGGCGTCTCAATCTGGAGAGCACCTCAGGTGTAAATTCGGAGACCAAACTATTATCAGTTCAGGGAGTAGTCTTACCGGTTCGCGGGTAATCCTACTTTATTTAAGTTATTGAAGTTAATCAGATAATAGATGAAGTTAAGAAACCAAATGAATTCAATAAGTTAATAAATCAAGTTGAGGAATGTAATTAAAGTTAATCAAGAAAGGTAAGTGGGCGCCACCCTGAATAATATTAGTCGACTTGTTTTTCCCCTAACAACTCTCCATCAACAAACCTGGAAATGATTGAAGTGAAGGAATATGAACAACGTTGTTGAATTTACATGTTGTATAATGATTTTAAAACTAATATCACAGTGAATGAATGTTGTTTTATGTTGTTTACGTTGTTTGTTGTTTTACGTTGTTTTTACGTTGTTTTACTTTCCTTAGTTTCTTCGGACAGGTCCTAGGTGTCTGATGTCAATCCATGGGGATTTAGTTCATGGAAACTACCTCATAGAAACTACTTCATAGAAAGCTCTTCGTTCGGAATGTCACGTACAAATTGGCAGGTACAGGTAGAAAAAAAAAGTTTGAGGTAAACCTCCCACAAGAAATTAAAATTGTTGACCTTATCGTTTCATGGTTCACAGGAAAAAGAGCTTATTCTTGCGACTCGCTATTAAATTGAACCATGCGATGAGCAATCGACATACGTTGCATATCCCTTTCCTGTTCACATGCTCCGCTTCGAAAAATAATTTACATATTGGTAGTATGCTCTTAATTTATCTCTCTATAGGAAAGAAGAATTGAAATATTTGACCAATATCAGTGTATACTGATCTTCACCAACGGAGATTATCCGTCGCACATTAAATGTAAAAATTTGCCTTCCAGCGGTGATCGATGCTACAGGTTCTCGACGAGAATCACATGTTGGTAAGGAAAAAGGACTGGCTACTCGCCGTCCGGTAGATATTTAAATATTTCAATGATAGTGGCCAAATATAACGTTACATCATTTCAGTAGATCCTTAAGTCTCAAACCAAAGTTTAATACAAAATTTAAACAAATATTAGAGTAATTTGAATATTCGTTTGACCTTAGCGCAAGTGACTCATAAGGTCTTGAATTATGCTGGCAGTATTTGTCAGAGCGGCTGGCCAATTGCTGCTACAGCCAAGGCCAAAACATCCAACGAAGTAGAGCATCAGCTGATAAATTTATTTTTGGTGTTGTGTTTAAGTTTGGCAAACTTATCTGAAGCTGTAAAAGGAATGCGGTTGAAAACATTCGAGGTTGCCTCTTTTAACTATGAAAAAGCCAAAGTACTAAATAATGATTAAAAAATGGATTTTTGATTATCAACAATATATGAATAATGATAAACTATATTGGCACGTCCTCCAAAGAATCTCAATTGGTTAAAATTTATCGATCGGCTCGTAGCTAAGCGCTTGCCAATATCAAGTCAGGTGCTACTTGATATTGGCAAGCGCGTTCGTCAGTTCTTCCCTTTTATTTCGACTATTGACTGACGTTGATTATTCAGTAGCGTTAGCATTGTCAGTTTTTGTCATTGTATTGGCTTTTGTATTTTGTGTTTAGCATTAATAAACTTTTTGAGTTTTCGAAAATGATAATATATTATAAAAATGATGTTATAATGTAGTACTGTTAAGATTTTTTATCTCAGTGTTAATATTAATTAAAATCCAAATCTCAATGATGCAAATGAGATATAAAATTTTGTACATACCGAGTCTCCTTTTTCGCCTTTTTCTCCTTTCATGCCAGGATAACCAGGGGGTCCAGGCAAACCAGGTGGTCCCATCAGTCCAGGAGGTCCAATATCACCATAATCACCTTTCTCTCCTTTCTCACCAGTTGACCCCTATATTTTTTAATACAATATTATTTTGAAAATTGATAAAATTAATTAAGAAGTTTATCCATTTCTATGATGTGGTTAAGGTGCAGTATCATTTTCGTAGAAAAAAAATTTAGACCACAAAACTACAGAAATTTTTGGGTAAATATTTTGGGTTTGGCTGGGTGAAACTTCTTACTATATACTAGATACATCATGTTCAAACTTCCAACTTCTGGCAACACAGTTTACAAACTTACCGGAAGTCCAGGAGGTCCTTGAAGTCCAGGTTCTCCATTAGATCCAGAAATGCCTGGAGGTCCCATTAGTCCGGAATCACCTTTAGGTCCTTGGAAAAATATAATTCCAATTTGTAGAATAATAAATTACTTTGTTTATGGATAAAGAGATATTTTAATAATCATAAAAAAGGGAAAGGGATTTGATATATGACTGAAAATCTGAAACACTATTAAATAAAAGAAAGAAGAACTCCCAATATTCGCTATATAATATAAATACCTGGAAACCCAGTAAACCCTCTGCCTTTTTCACCCTTCATACCAGGTGATCCCACTCTCCCCTTTTCTCCAGGAGCACCTTTAGATAGCACATATCCATTTAGGCCCTATACAATCCACAACTCATTAGGTACATAGCTTCAACTTTTTTATGGTCTTGAATATAAACATATAAACAAAAAATCATGCCTGCAACTATTTACAAAATCATAATTATTAAAAACAAATAAAATAATACTAACAACATAAATAATCATAGATACAAAAATCCGGCCACGTTACATATATTGTGCTACAACCAAGTTGTTTCATTCGTGTTTCATCATTTCATTCCATAAATAGTTTATAATGAAATTTTTATTACCTGGCAACAACTTCATAATGTAGTGAGTATCAAATTGAGTTGCACCCAACGAGGCAAAAGAAAAAGGGGGGAAGTTAAGCGTGGTAGTGATTTATTTAACCAACTTTCGACGGAAGTCGCCATATTGAGAAGTCACATTAGTTACATTAGTCATCAATTCTTGTGTCAACAGGTGTTTTCGATTATTCACTTTTGGCTAACCTTAATATACTGAAATGTGTCAAATTGAAAAGTCACGTTAAAAAGTGATTTTCAGTATTAGAATAGTATATTAAAGTATAAGTGGATATTAAGGTCTTTAAAACACGCGCGATTTGTTTTAAAGACCAGTTTTCCACGAATACTTTACGTTATTTTTTTTATTGGTGCACTTTGAAATTATAAATACTGGTATGGTTGAAATAATACCCTTCTTGGTGTGCGTCATCGATTGTGACGTATATCGGGGTTTTCGGCATGTCGTTTATTTTATTTGCTATTTTGACATAAAGTTAACCTTAAATTTGATAAATATAATCATCAGGATCGTATTCAGCCAAATTGGAAAAGGCTATGAGATTGATAATTACCAGCTTCTTTTTTTAACTGAA